>JAKTVE010002543.1:35809-59309 GCA_030557065.1 Metschnikowia rubicola | reverse complement strand
CTAGCGTCCACCAGTCAACACTTCTGGTGTATCCTTGATTCAAAAGCAATTCAGGCGCCAAATACTCAGGTGTGCCGCAAAAAGTGTTTGTCTTATCGTCATTTGTCATATTGAGCTTGCACAAGCCGAAGTCACATAATGCAATATGTCCTTGGTAATCGATCAAAATGTTTTCTGGCTTCAAGTCTCTGTAAATAACGTCCAAGTCATGCAAACTCTCGAGTGCAGTGAGCAACTCTGCAATATAGAATCTGGATCTATCCATCGAGAACTTCCCAGATTTTTGGAGATGATAGAAGAGCTCGCCGCCATTAATGAACGACAACACAAGGTAAAGTTTCTCAGGTGATTGGAAGGAAAACTTGAGGGGAACAATAAATGGGTTGTTGATGCGTGCTAAGACGGTCCGCTCCGCCAAAGTGTGGGTGACTTCCATGCGTGAGACAATATGTTGCTTTCGTAAAGTCTTCAACGCATAGATCTGCTTAGTGTCTTTTTTCATGACTTGCATGACCTTGCCGAAAGAGCCCTTTCCAATCACCTTGAGTAAATCAAAGTCCTCGATCAGAAGGTGAGTCTTGAGCTGTGGCTTGAAGTCTATGCTCAAAGATATGTCGCCCATCTCGTCGACTGCATCCAAGTTTGTCTTGAACTTGAGGAACTCGTGATCGATGAGACGAATCGCTTTAGTGTGACAGCGGAGATTGAGCGGCAATTTGATCAGCCCAATCTGTAGGTCACCAAATGTATTGGAGTTGCTCACGGTGAACATATTCATTTTATCCTGGCGTTCCTGCGCAGGCACCAATCGGTTGGGCAAACGAAGGTAAAGATTGATATTCAAAAAATTGGCACTAGTCTGCGAGTGGGCCACCATTTTCGTCACATCAAACGTCATCACGCGGTCCCACTGGCACGCGTCAACGCTACCCTTACGCGACTCGACCATGATCATGTTGTTGTCGAATTCCACCGTCATAAAAAGAAGTGGCTTGACCGTGCGCTCGCCGCTACTATTCGGAATATTGATGTTAGACGGGATTAACAGCGCCGCCACATCGCCCAGAAGAAGTTCTGGCGCCGAGCTGCCTGATTCCAGCAGTGCTCCAGGCTCCGCGCTGGTGATTCCCGCGAGTCGTTTACCCAATAAAGACGACACGCCGCCGTCATTAGTGTTCTGCGCGAGCGCCTGCAAGATCTGCTTATCGTTCTTGATACAAATCGGGAGCCGCACGTTTTGCGAGCGGTAGATTTTCACTATAAGCACGCCAGGGTTCAGCGCCATCACTGTGGGTGGCTCTGGGGGTCTCAGAGACTGCGGTGTGAGCGCATTTGTCAGACCTTCCGTCTGGCTCAGAGTCTCAGTGAGCGAGAGCTTTTGAAGCTCAGGTACGGGCGACGCCGTCAGCAGCAGCGGGCGCAGTTTGGCCACAGGGGCGGGCTCTGGCTTTGCTTCCTTTTCCAGTGACCCAAACTTAAATTTATTCTTGAATTTGAGCATTTCTTCTTGGGGGTTTGGGGTTTTGGGGTATGCCAGGTGAAAGCGTACGCGGGCTTAACCGTTGGCCCCGTGGTGTGCATGCGCGCTCGCCTCGCACCTCGGCTGAGCTTATCGAGGCAGTCGTGACTAGCCGAGGCAGGACAAGTGGTACGGTATACATATTTCATCTAGTATATTGTTTTTGCTGAATAACAGGAATAGCGAATAAATCGATACCAGCCGTTATATAGTGCATAGACTAAAAGAGTTTAAGTCATTTCCAGTTTATTTTCTTGTGTGGCATTTTATATTCCGCGTGAGACGTAAAAGTTGCAATTTTCGCAGGAAGCACACAATTTGCCTTGGAAATTGAATTTGCTAAATCTCAGACCACAATTTTTGGTCAAAAAGCTAGTGTTTAAATTCAATTTTGGAACACGCATCTTGCAAAAGCGGTGGCTGTTCGATCGCAATGTGGTACAATAAAATGAAGTATCGAGAAAGGAACTTGAATATCTATATTAGTGGGGAGATACGAGCTATGTAAGCAATTCTGGCTCCCAGTCTTTAATCAGATGTATCAAAAAAAAAAAAAAAAAAGAGATACGCAAGCAACTCTAGTCCCTAGTCTGGTTGTCTAAAAGATGAATAAGGAAAAATTAAAAAAAAATTGACCGCCTTAGACGAAATCATCTTTATTAAAGTCTCAAAAAGTTATCTCCCAGATTCAGCATAACAATCAATTACTTGAATCTTACTCAAAATCGGCCCAATATTCTGCATTCATGATAAGCAAGGCACAGATCCCGCGCAACTTGATGAGGCTGGGAAGCTACGTGATAAAATTAAAGCGGCCCGCAGTATAAGTTAACGAAGCAAGGTAGCATGATGACATGCCACAGCTTGCAATGGGGGATTTGAAGCGCCAACCATGCGGCACTCGTGTTAAATTTGACCAATGTTTGTTGCCGCACCAATGGAAGGAGAACATGTTGCAGAAACTCTGTGCTTTCCTGGACATTTTATCAAATGCATTAGAAAGCAGAATGTGTTGATAAGGTCATAAATTGAAACCATTTTGGCTCAAAGTGAATTTCTAGTCTACAAATTATACGCGAGAAATATAGGATTGACATAATTTATTGCTTTTCGTATCGTAGAGCTTAGACACTTTGATCTCGAGGGTTATCCAGTACAGCAGCCTTTCTTGATTTCATTAAAGATGCGCACTTCCTCAGAAAAGTTACACTAAGAGTAGCAAATTTGTTTCCCAATGAAGTCCAAGGCCGGATCATATATTTCAATGAGGGCAGTGTCGCAAAAAAGACCCCAAAAAAATTGAGATTTATTCTTACGGGCGTGGGGACGAAAAAAAGTAAAGAATCATCATCTCTTTACCGCTTTTCAATTTCGCCAATGATGTAGACTTACATGAGCGAGATTTTATCAAAACTGTTCACCTCCCGGGTACGAAAGAGTAAATTTCATTGGCGAGACAAATGAAGCCAAAAGCGAGCGAGAGAATAGCCACACTGTAAAGGAAGCTTATACTAAACCTCAAACGTCTTTCAGGCTGCTTCTAGATCTTCATCTGACATTTCGCTGATTGCAAAATTACAGTGAAATGATTTTTTTAAAAGGGGCAAAAAAAAACTTAGTATAAGGCTAGTCAAAGTCATTGACACCTTCTTATAAATTCTCTCGGCCTAAGGTCGCGGGCTCATGACTCTCGAGGGCCAATCAGTTTCGTCTCACTTACGATAGCAGCGTACTTTGCAAGACGGTCGGGTGCTCTACACGCATCGCACCCAACCATGATTTTTGTGTTTTGGTTTTTAACCTAAAGAGATTTTTTATGCTCTTTGAACTGATGAATAAACTTCTTCATTCTTCAGATGGTGAGTATGTATTCTTGTTAGTTCTTGCTGAATCACGCACATTTTATGCGGCCCTTGGGGTGTGTGAGACTCTGTTGATTGCACCCTAAGATTTGTTAGAATTCCACTGAAAGAAAAGACGAGAATCTAGGATAAGAAAACAAAGTGAAATTGGAAATTTGAGCGTGTTCATAAAAATTCGAATGGCATTCTGACGCGTGCAGCATATGAGCCCTAATCTCACCCAGATTTCGTTTAAGTGTGCCTGCACTACACAATGTAAACCGCATTTGACAATTTGGCCCTTTTGGTGAATTTTCACATATTCCGTGCATAACTTGATCACGCCTTCTCTTTCCTGGCTCACAATCGTCTTCACTTTTTCCAAATTGGAATGGGACTTGACCTTTTCCTAAAGTGCACGTTTAGTCAGTAATATGTAAATGTCTCTTTCTCAAAGCGCGTCGTAGCTTTTATGCCGGCCCCAGGCACCAATTGTCAATACGCGCTTTTATGAATTGTGGTCGAGACCTTCGGAATGGCCAGGCACAATGTCAAGGCTCACAGTCAATCATACAAGTGCCAAATGACCATGTCAATGAACGACAGAAATATCCTCTCTATTTATTGCGAGTCTGGCAGACAGCTTCAAAAGATAACCATGCATAATCTGGTTTTGTAGATGCATTGTTCAAAATCAAAAGTAGCGAGCACAACAATGCCCGCGCTTCTGCAAGGTGAGGGAGGACTCAGAAGGCTACATTCATGGCGCAATTGAGCCGTGGCTCGCGCTGCACATTCCATAAAGTTCCATGTCATTGAAATATCAGGAACAGAAGGATTTTTGTTCATAAATAGAACATTTGCCTAAAAAAACGCAGAAATTCTTGCCCCAGCATTTCACACTATGAACAAGTGCTTGGTATTGATTATTGCTCTCACTACACGCTAGGCGAAACGTCGATGGGGTTCGGCGATCTCAAATATGAAAAAGCCTCGAGGGCCCGATTTGCGAGTGCGTGATTTTCTCAGATGCGACTTGGCCCAAGCCACTGCATGGGAAAATGGCCCGGAAGCTCATTGATATGCCTTTCACACACAATCCACTGTTGGTCTTAATAAAATCATATATTCTTCGCAACTCAAATAAATACCTCAATCTGTCAAAAATTCAATGAATTGCCCCGCAGATTGCATTGCCTCGTTACTACCCAGATCGCGTTTATGCTTTTGGTGTTGACAGTCCTGCAGAGCGCGCTTGGGCGGCGCCAGTGTTTGTTTATTTCAATGGCCTAATCCTGCATGCGCGCGGAAACTGCCCTTGGTGCCGACAGCCCTAGGGTCGCCCGGAGGCAGTACACGTCTGGAGAATGAGTTTTTTTTTTTTTTTTTTGACTTACGCCTTACGTGCAAGATTCAAACTTCATACGTGACTGGAGGATCCAAAACAGTGCAGATACCATTTGATACCCTCAAATAGTTTAGCAAAATCTCCACTTGTTCGTCACCCGATCACAGCCGTCTTGAAACACTCACCTTGGCCAACTACTGTCGCGCTTTTGAGATCTTACTTTAGATCTGCCTGCCCGAAATCAAAGCACACTTCCCACCCACGTTCATTCATTTGTTGCTTTGGTAGAATACACCTTTTTGTTTTCAGATCTGCTGCCAAACGATTCTCATCCACAAAAAATAGATCACACTAGAAGATTCTACGCCACCTGGATTCCGAGTGATTTCAATCGAGACTTTGCACGCTCAAATCTTCACTTTCCGTACATCGTCTATTCGTCACAAACCATACAAAGATGGCAACAGTGGTTCAACATACATCTGCAAACATACTCGATACCACGTCGCTGCCGACGAATGTCGACAAAGTGGTCGAGTCCGTGACGTATGCCACCAAAAGATTATCCCAAATTTCCACAAACACAAACTCGTCTGCGAAAAAGAGAAGAGCGCAGAACAAGATCGGGCCTTGGAAGTTGGGACGCACGCTTGGACGCGGCTCCACCGGTCGAGTTCGCTTGGCAAAAAATGTCCATACAGGGAAGTTGGCGGCGGTGAAAATCGTGCCGAAACTGAACTTCAAGAAGCTTGAAAACCCAAAGTATAAAAACCACGACGCAACCCGTCTTCCGTATGGCATCGAGCGAGAAATCATTATAATGAAGCTCATCTCGCATCCCAATATCATGGGGTTGTATGATGTTTGGGAAAACAAAAACGATCTCTATCTCATATTGGAATACATCGAGGGCGGAGAGTTGTTTGATTATCTCATTAAGCGGGGCAAATTGCTGGAGTATGAGGCCATCAGCTACTTCAAACAGATCATTCGTGGCATTGGCTACTTGCATGAATTCAACATTTGCCATCGTGACTTGAAGCCGGAAAACCTATTGCTTGATTTCAACAAAAACATCAAGATTGCAGACTTTGGCATGGCGGCTCTAGAGATTGACAAAAAACTTTTGGAAACCTCGTGTGGATCCCCCCATTATGCATCGCCGGAAATCGTGGCCGGTAAAAATTACCATGGTGCTCCCTCAGACATCTGGTCGTGTGGTATTATATTGTTTGCCCTTCTCACAGGCCATCTTCCCTTTGATGACGAAAACATTCGCAAATTACTCATGAAGGTACAAAACGGGAAGTTCATCATGCCAAAGGATATCTCATCGGAGGCAAAGGACCTCATTCTGAGGATGTTACAAGTCAATCCGCGTGATAGAATCTCAATCGAGCACATTCTTGCACATCCTCTCATGAAGAAATACCCGGACCCTCCCGCTGCTGGCGTGGATGATCGATTGCTTTCGCCGTCCAGCATCAAACCACTCGCGTCTCAGAATGAAATAGACCAGGAAATCTTGAGGAACTTGTGCATACTTTTCCACAACTGCCCCGAAGAGCAAGTGTCGCGGCGCTTGTTGTCACCGATCAAGAATCCAGAGAAAATGTTCTACTACTTGCTAATGAAGTATCGTGATACCCATTCATTCAATTCCAGTACGACGAACTACATCGATGATGACTCGGACTTGACTGCGTCAGAGTCAAAACACACGCTTCCCAAGTCCACGTCCGCCACGAGATCGATCAAGAGTCCTCCCAGATCAGGCTCGTCGGGATCTGTGCATAGTCGAAGGAAAGCCCTTGGTAACATCACAAATTCGTCATTCACAGCATCAAACTCGGCGAAAAAAATCACTACAAGAAAGAATACTGTGATTTCACGGACCACATCCACAGCCACTTTGATCGCAAGAAGTAGCCGCACATCGCTGAGCAACCAAATTCATGCCGTTAAATCAAAGGAGCCAAAGCCCATCACCCGAAAGTTGACTCCTGGGTTTTTGGATGTGCCTGCTGAAGAGAAGCAGAAGGCAAACAAGGAAAACTTGCAGCAAGGCGAGACTATGATGAACTTTCAGAAGATCTGCCTGGATTTGCTAGGGTCAGACGTGAAGGCACGTTCGAGTTCGAATTTGCAAACAGAGCTGGAAAAGGGCACGGTCAGTCGAAGCAGTACCAACAAATTGCTGACCCTTGATGACCACCTGAGCAAAGTTTCATTGAATGCCACCTCAGTAAATACCCTTGGGCTAGAGTCAAGAAGGCAGAGGCCACATGAGACTGAGAAGGAAGCCGTGGGCTCGATCAAGAATCAGAGGGCCACATTGAACCAAACTCTGTTTGCCAAAGATCTTTTAGAGGAGAAAAAGAGGCAGTCTAAGCTTCTTTCCGAGAAACTGAAGGAGGCTTCTCAAAAGATTTCCCAAATCAACTCGTCCAGGAATGTGTCTTTGCCTGCACCCACGTCGTCTTTGGATCCGAGGGTCGGACTTAATGCGTTATCGAGGGCCCGCACTCTCAATTCTCAGGCCAGGCCAGGAAGTCTGGGAAGCGTCAAAAACACAAGAGTGTTGCAAAAACTTGGCATCAATTTCACCCCGCCGTCGTCATCAAGCGCAACCATGTCGCGGTCCAGTTCCGTGATTAAGACTTCCACGTCGAGAAACCTTGCAGGCTATCTCCAGGACGATCGTGCTGAAGTGCCGGTTAAAGAGGACGCATCTAGTGATGTAAAGGCAGAACCTCTGGTGCTGGCTAGAAATGCATCAGCACTCACCAAATCCGGGACTACCCAGAGTGTGCCGCGGTCCATGCTCAACGTGATTAGCGAAAAGAGTCCAGATCCAGCAAGAAATGAGCCAAGAAGAGATGCTTTTGGCGGAGTATCTTCAACAAAGGAGCACAGAAAGTCTTTGATCCCTCAGCCACGATTCTCTAGAATTTCCTTCAATGGTCTTCTTCAAGCCGAGCCGGACTCTGCAGATGCGATGATCTTGCAAGACACATTGAGCTCTGGAACAGTAAAGAAGAACGCCAGAAAGTCTCTTTCGACGAAAAGTGGTCATGGTCGCATTGTCAAATCAAGCTCCAAGGAGTTTCCTGGATTGGGACTCAGACTCACAGACACCAACTCGAAGACCAGCTTACATCGGGATAGTCTTGAGGGAGAACGGAATTTTGTTTCGCTAGCGTCCGTGGATTTCTCGGATTCTGTTCATGGGTCAACATTGGAGAAGAACGCCGTCAGCATGGACGACAGTGTGATGTCTGAAGGCCTGACAATGTCAGAGGATTTCAATCTCACTGACAAGTTGATTGACATGAACCAGGATTTCGATCCCGAGGCCAACAGAGACGATACGAGATCGCAAGATAGGCGCTCAAGCACGTCTGAATATTCTTCTCATTTGACTTCGAATAGCGCCGTCGAAAAGTCCTTGCCTGCGCCGCCAGAGGGCCGCAACACTGCTTCTAAAGACACACTCGTGGGGGATGACATCACCAAATCAATCAACTCGATGTACAAATCTTACGAAACCTTGTACCAGCCGAACCAGAGCAGAGCGACAGGCAATAGGCTGACCAATATGGAACTGCAAGAATCCCGCAAATCCTCGTTTAGTGCTTCAGGTGTCGATGCTAACATACTCGATTCTTCTACTTTGGACGAACAGTCTCGTTACCATGAGTCTTCAAGAGAGGATGCATCAAATGGTAAGAGCAGGCTGAGTGAGGCTAATAAAAGTGTCTCTGCTTCAAACAACGTGGCTGCTGATGAGGTTGCGACGCTTTGCACGCCAAGAAGACAAAACAGCGAGATTTCCATGAAAAAATCCAGAGCGTCCACGCAGATTTTCAGCTCTATGGATGTCCACGCAAGAATCAATTCCGGAGAAACAGAGCCTAGCCGTCAAAACACAATGAAGTCGAAAAGGAAGTCAAATCACAGCATAGCTTTGCAAGAACAACAGAAGCTCGTTATCCAGGAGCCTGTGGCTGAGCCAGCCGGCGCACTGAATACAAAGCCACAGAGAACACCTACAGTTGTCAAACGGTTCAGTTTGAGGCCGAAAAGAGAAGCACCCAAAGCACCAGGGTGCAATGACAAAGCTAAGGGTCACAACAGGTTCTCAAACATCACCGTTGCTTCTAATGACAAAACTTTTGATGCACCATCTTCGCCAAAGCAATCTGGTGCTGGGTGGTTCAAGCGGTTCTTCTTGTCGTTGACTGGGAATGCGTCAAAAGAGGAAACCGACGAGGGCCCCGAGAAAAGAACAAGTGGACGGAATGTGCAAATCATTGACACAAGCCTTCATTCGCTGGAGCTTATGCGAATCATCAAGAACCAAATCATGTTGAAGCAGATCGAGGGCTCGGTGGCCAACGTTGATATTGACGAGGAGTTTGCCTTGATCAGTGGTGTGATACCTTCGAGATACGTGAGAGGCCGCAAATTACAGTTCAAGATTGAGATTATTGATCTCATCAACTCCTCGTCTCTCCACTTACTTAGGGTGAAGGGCTCGAAGAGTGGGTTCCGCAACTTGGTCCACGTGGTGTCGTTTGTTATCAAACAGGAGGAAATGGCTACCAACGTGCGCCGGTCCGCTGCGTACAATTTTGTGGGCGAGAGGACATCCTAATTTATAGAAGCCAAACAGCGTCTTAATGACTTATTAATAAACATTCGCTAATTACATATAAATGCAATTCAAAGCATACGACGGCCCTTTACAAGCCGTTGTAATCGAGCCTCAAACTTTGTCGAGTGGTACAGAAAAATTTCATGAGCAATGAACTATCTGTCAGAAGCACCTTGCAACGTCTTTAGTGGTCGTGACGTTTTCGAGGCCAGTAGAAGGTCTGAGAAGGAAAGTTCTTTGAAAACAATTCCCGGCAGAGTGGCCAGGGCGTGACCAGACGTGTAATAAGGTACCCGAAAGTGCTGAGGTCATAGAATAAAAAGTTCAGCTCGGCTTATTCTGCAATAAACATTTTGTCACGCCGAAAAAATTACTAGAAAGTCTACCCTAAATGCGTCCACTGATCACGACTTATTCAGTAAACAAGATCTTCAGGTAACCACAGTACAGTAGATAAGGCCTGCTTAGAAAGATCACATTTGTTGGGCAAAAAAAAAGGTAGCTCCCAGGAGATCTTTAAAAAACGTAACACCGATGTGGGGAACAGTAACTCAGGTAGCTTCTGAAAAGCAGCCAAGAAATTTTCTGAATTTGGACCCTTACGAACATGTCTCACCGAGCTATCATGGAAAACATTATCTTCGTCAGAACACCCGACGCGCACGCGCAAGGTAAATGCTAGTGCGAGTTTAGGCAATTCTCAGATAATACCTTGAAACCATTTGGCCACGTATCTTCCGCTCTCACGGCATCCGTTTCAAGCAATTTCGGTTTTTCCACTCCCCAATTGCAAGCCAGGCCACCCCAGCTTTGTAATTTGATCCCGGCACACACTGAATTTCCGAGGCCATGTCCGGCAGCATAGTGCGAGCTTTGGGATGGGACGACGGGTACGAGCAGCGGTTCTTGGCTATAAATCCGCTCGGAGACGAGGTCACGCTTTACGGCACACAAGATGCTGGAGACAATAATGACAACCGTGCCCACGAATTGCGCAAGGTGGCCTCGTATTCGGGCACAGAGCACATTCAATGCATCGCATACCTGCGAACGCGCTTTGGCTGGGCCGGCGTAGGCACAATGGACGGCACCGCGCACATTTTTGACGTGACCCAAGGAGGCGGCGACAATAACGGTAACAACAACGCTAGCTCCAACGTGAGCAGCATTCAGTTGCGCCTGAAGCACCACCGGCCGTGTAACTCGCTCAGTTTTAATGAACAGCAGCTTGTGGCAGCCAGTTTCGACAAGTCACGCCAGGACAACTCGCTCCAGGTGTGGGACTTGACAAAACACACGCCCGTGTTTGCCGCAGGCGATGGCGCGCGGGCCGTGCGTGCACATGCTGGGTATTTGGCCAACGAGGCCACCCTTCTGACGCTATTCAACCCCAGCGACCCCTCTGGCATGTTGCTCATGGCTGGCGGGTACAAGCTCTTGCGTGAGTTTGATCTCCGCGACCTGGCGCCGGCGCCCATCTACCTGGTGGCAACCAAGAGTACCATGCACTTGGCCCAGGATCCATTCCAGCCCCACTTGTTCCTGTCTGTGGGCGAGGATGGCCTGGTGCTGGTGTGGGACCGGCGTAAGTTGCTCGCCGCCGGAGCGGGTAAGACTGGGGCTACCGGCGCACCGGAACTGCCGGCATTATTCTTCCCGAAGTTGATGAGCGACTCTCTGCGTAGAGGCACGCCGCCCTGTTTCCGGTACTCGACCGTGCGAAGGGGTGAGTTTGCCGCTGTGTTTAACGGAGACGTCATCCGCCGTTGGAACACGGGGTTGGTTCCAGGGAGCAGCATGCAGCCGACGTTCACAAGCAAACTGGACGTCGTAACAGGGCTCAAGCAGCAGAGCGCACAGCTTTATAACCCTATTGAGGACCAGTTTTTTGTGGCGCTCGTCTTGGACTGCAAGACTGACCTTCCGCGCGTAGTCTCCTTTGATTACTCGCCCGACACGTCCTCGCACACGTCCACAAACTTTGTGTGCATGCGAGAGAAGGGCCTGGTGTTCCGTATGCCCGTGGCTGAAAGCATTGAGGCAGTCAGTTTCAACCTGTGGAACGAGTTTTCTGTGGCGGGGCCCGAAGGCACCTTCACCAAGTTTCTCGACTCCGCCACGGACATGCACACCACGCAGTCCGTGCCGGGAAACCATCTTCAAGCGAAAGGCGACTATGAAGCGCATCGGAACTTTTCGGAGGAAGCGATTTCGACTATAGGCGACGAAGAAAGCACGGAGCCCCTTTCGGGCACAAGGCCGCAGCTGGACCACGCATATGCCGAGACTCTGAACCCACCCGCAAAGCGTTCAGCCGGAGAAGAGGCATATTTACCCCTCCGACGGATCTTAGACTTGTCGGATGTGGTGAAAAACGATATTTGCAGTGCCATTCGCCAAAGAGTCGAATGTGGCTACGCAGTTGACAGCGAGCGTAACTACTCCGTGCTAGAAAACATCGAAGGTGCTGGCGCGTCCTTGCTGTTGAGAAACACGTGGAAATGGATTACATTGGCGAAAAAATCACTCGAAAAAGGCACTATGGTGAAGGAGGGCGTGGACTTGGGATATGTCGGAGTCCTTGCAATGTGGAAAGGTGTCGAGGAACTCAGCGGACAAAACAGAGTAAAGAACAATAAACCGGTCTCGGACGAAATGTTCTCGAGTACTGTGAGAGCTATCGTTGCTAGCAAAGGCGAGAAATCGTCGAGCATTAGCGTGTTACATTCATCTTCTAGGCCTTTACAGAGAAAGCTCTCATTGATCGTGAGCGGGTGGTATCTAGCCGCATCTGAGTTTGACCAAAAGCTCACTGACCTAGTCAAGGATGGGCAAGTCGAGAAGGCTGCGGGGTGGGCGGTTTTTCACGGCGATGTGTCTCGTGCAATTGCGATCTTGTCTGCCTCGAAAAAAGAACGACTTCAACTCATGTCAACTGCAGTTGCTGGATATATGGCGTACAAGGACTCAAACATCAATCTGCCATGGAATGACCAATGTCGCAAACTTTCTCTGGAGCTTGACAACCCGTACTTGAGGGCCATTTTTGCCTTTATAGCGGATAACGACTGGTGGGACGTTCTAGACGAACACAGTTTGCCCTTGAGAGAAAGGCTCGGAATAGCCATTAGATTCTTGTCGGATAAAGACTTGAATGTGTACCTCAACAGAGTTGCAGACTCTGTGGTGCTACGAGGCGAATTGGAAGGACTCATTTTGACTGGCTTGACGCCAAGAGGAATTGATCTTTTGCAGTCATATGTCGATCGCACGTCTGATGTGCAGACAGCGGCATTGATCGCTCAATTTGCTGTACCAAGATACTTCAGAGATCAAAGGGTTGACCATTGGATAGATTGTTACCGTGAGATGCTCAATTCATGGGGTTATTTCAAATACAGAGCAAAGTTCGACGTTGCGAGAACAAAATTCTCGCGTAGCTCAAATAACGTGGTGACAATTCAACCAGCGCCTCGGCAGGTCTATTTGCAGTGCAAGCAATGCAAGAAAAACATGTCGTCAATTCCGTCCAAGAATAGCAAAGGAGCGACGAACACCTCAATTTTGATGAAACAATTCAACCATAGATTGAGTCTCAAAAGTTCGACTAGTTACTTCAACCTGTGTCCACACTGTGGGTCTCAATTACCTAGATGCGCAATCTGCCTTTTGACTCTTGGTGGGCCTATTTCGCAAGGAGTGGACCACACATCTACCGACGGGATTGCGAGCTCAGTTCAGGACGACTTTGACAATAAGTTTAGTTTTTGCTTGAGTTGCAGCCATGGCTACCACGCGCACCACGCAGAGGAGTGGTTCAGCAAGCACTACATTTGCCCTGTTCCAGATTGCAACTGCAGATGCAATAGCAAGTGAGCTCGAGAATCCACAACAGAGGCAAAAAATGATCTGGGGTATTTCATAGACGCTGCTTCAGAGTTTCGGCGGTTTCACGATAGAGATCTCCTCGTAGAGCAAGTAGAAAAAGATTGTTTGTCCACCATTGTTGATCTACTTTGTCAAAGCTCGTTCACATGCAGTTTACTCTCCCAGAAAAACCCTTTTTCTAAAGTCCTGTCTGGGTATCCTGGAAGAACAAAAAAAAAAAAAAACATTGCAATTTTGCTGAACACACTTGCTTGCAGCCGTGCCACGCGCGCACGCATGCACCACTCCGAGCGAGCGAGCGGAACACGGTGCGGCGAACTCGCGTCACGTGAGTTCCACACCGGATCATGGCTTATTTCCCGCTTGGGGAATGTCGTCAACACCAACTCTTTATAGATTTTGGTTTTGATTCGAGAAAAACTGTCGGTTGATTTCGCCGAGTTCATACATTATATTGGTATACCAGAATCGACATACAGTCCGTGATTGCTGGGTTCACCCGATTGTCCCATTTTGATCTATTTCCCACCAGTGGATTCGTCGACCAGATCAGCGCCAATTGACGCCATTAATCAGGGCCCCAACCTGCATTAAAAGCCGCCCTGAAGTCTGAAGGGGTCTTCAAAAAAGCATACAAAAGTTCTGGAAATTATATCATCACTGAATTTGGCCAATTTTTTACTTGAAGATACCCGCCAAAAATGCTGCAACAAAGAGAAAAAGTGCTCAGCGACATCAAGGGCAAGATCGAGCGAGAGTCTAAGCTCATTCAAGGATTCCAGGCAGTGAAACGCAACACTCTGAACCAGGAGGTGATCCAGCGGTGCAACACGCAGATCCGTGAGACTCAGCTGAACCTTGACTACCTTCAGGAGACGTTTGACAAGCTTCAGATCAAAGCACACCAGGAAGCAGTGTTAGCCGCCGAGACAGCCCCTGAAAGCACAGAGCATGGTCCGCGCAAAAACCGTGTGACGTCAATGGCCGCGCCGTTGTACTCTCGCTTTGATCTCATCAAATATGATTGCCCCTCTTTGGGCCACAAGATTCAGTACATGCTCCAGCAACTCCAGTTCAAGCTCCAGGTGGAGAACCAGTACCGTGCGGCCAATGAAAAGATTTCACATTTGTATTTGATGGACGGCGACAAGTCACTGTCGAGTGCGGCCGAGGGCGGTAAGCTTGAGCTGGATCAGCGCATCCAGATCTTGAATCGGCTGTTGAAGAAATACCAGGGCATGCATGTGGACGTTGAGGAGGTGAACCGCGACTTGGAAATCATGAACACCCCGAAATACGCGCGCAAGCCTTTGACGGGCCGCCTCCACATCCAGGTCACGTGTATAAGGGACGTGGACCACATCGCGCTGCCGATGTTCAACAAGAAGTCGGAGCTGGTGGTGGTCCTTAAGATCGATGACGTGGAGCGTGCCAAAACCGCGGGCGTGCGGAATGGCAAGTTCAACGAGGATTTCGATCTTCCGGTGGACAAGGCGCACGAGTTGGAGATAACCGTGTACGACAAGGTGGGCTCTCAGCGCACGCCTGTGGCGTTAACATGGATTTTGCTCTCGGATATCGCCGAGGAAATACGTAAGAAGAAAGTTGCAAACGAAATGGGTAATGATGGCTGGATGCCCGCTTCGAGCATGGCTAACCACTCGTCTACGAGACCGGTCTTTCCACCGCAAAACAATTCTCAAGCCGTTCTCACCGCCGCGGATATTGGAACTTCCTCAGAGAGCAAATCTCCAGCGGAAGCCTCGAAGGCTGCACTGGTTTCTGCGTGGGTAAACCTTGAGCCCGTAGGGCAAATCTTGCTTAACCTCACGTTTGAGAAGGACACGGGTATGGGCAGGTCTGCTTTTATGGGTGCACTTGGCCGGCACGGTGCTATCAGACAAAAGAAGGAGGAAGTGTTTGAGCAACACGGTCATCAGTTCGTTCAAAAGCAATTCTACAACATCATGTGCTGCGCTTTGTGTGGTGAGTTCCTAAGGTACACGGGATTTCAATGTCAAGACTGTCGTTTCTTGTGTCACAAGAAATGCTATCAGAAAGTGGTAACCAAATGTATTTCGAAATCAGGCACCACTTTTGAGGACGAGGCCAAGTTCAATCACCGTATCCCCCACAGATTCGAGCCTGTACTGAACCGCGGTACGAAGTGGTGTTGCCACTGCGGCTACATTCTTCCCTGGGGCAGAAAGAATGTCCGTAAGTGCTCAGAGTGTGGGGTGATGTGCCATACACAATGTACTCATTTGGTGCCTGACTTTTGCGGAATGTCGATGGAGATGGCCAACAAAATTTTGACAACGATCAAGTCTACTAATCCACAAAAATCGCCAACAAAGCGCCAGGATCCTCCTGCACCGCCTGTGCCGCCGAAATTTGACGGCAGAACCCCCTCTTCTCTGCAGACCATCTCTACCTCCTCGCACAAAAGTGAAAAGTCGAGCTCTCATCCGTATCACAGATTGCAGCCGCAAACCCAGCTGGCATACTCGCCCCAAGAAGATTCGGTTTCGAAGTATAAGTTACCCACGCAAACAAATAAGCATGTGCAAGAAACCGTGGAGTCACCTTATGCTCGTCGTGCGAGACGCAGTCCCCCTGTTGATGATGAAGCTAATGAGCCACCACTCGACAAGCAAAGACAGTCTCTTTACGACTACACTTTTGTCTCCAATAAGTCGGAGGATTTCGATGCTGGAGACATCCTGTCGAACAAAGAGATGTTAAACAATTCTCAGAACCCCTTTGAGGCATCCCACGGAACGTTGAACACTTTCGACAACTTCAACTACAACGACACTATTCAAGTTCCCGAGAATGGTTTGCGTGAGCAGCCTACAGTTGCAGAGCATGTTCCCGAGACTCGCTCGAGCAAGTCCAAGCGGAGAAGACGGAAAATTGGCCTTGACGATTTCCAATTTTTGGCTGTTCTAGGTAAGGGAAATTTTGGCAAGGTCATGTTGGCAGAGTCTAGACAAACTGCAAAGTTGTGCGCCATTAAAGTCTTGAAGAAGGATTTCATTGTGGAAAATGAGGAGGCGGACAGTGTGAAGTCCGAAAAAAGAGTCTTTTTGACGGCGAACAAAGAAATGCATCCCTTCTTGTTAAACTTGCACTGCTGTTTTCAGACCGAGAACCGCATCTATTTTGTCATGGAATACGTTTCTGGAGGTGATTTGATGTGGCACATTCAAAAAAATCGCTTTTCCGCGAAACGGGCCAAATTTTACGCATGTGAGGTATTGTTGGCGTTGAAGTACTTTCATGAAAACGGCATTGTGTACCGTGACTTGAAATTGGACAACATTCTCTTGACAACCAAGGGACATATCAAGATTGCAGACTACGGGCTATGTAAGGAAGACATGTGGCACAAGAGCACAACAGGAACATTCTGTGGAACTCCGGAGTTTATGGCTCCAGAAATCATCGGAGGGAAACAATATGACAGATCCGTTGACTGGTGGGCATTTGGAGTTTTGATGTTTCAAATGTTATTGTGCCAAAGTCCTTTCAAGGGAGATGACGAGGATGATGTTTTCAATGCCATTGAGCACGATGATGTGCGATACCCGATTAACATGCCTCGACAAACAGTTCTCATTTTGCAGGCATTGCTCACTAAAGATCCCGAGCAAAGACTTGGGAGTGGTGAGAGAGATGCTTTGGAGATTATGGAACATCCTTACTTTCAGGATGTAAACTTCGACGACGTGTTGAACTTGCGCGTGCAGCCGCCATATCTCCCGGAAGTGAAGAGTGAGCACGATTACTCAAACTTTGATCAAGAATTTACCTCTGAAACTCCTAGATTGACACCGGTTGACACAGTATTAACTTCTGAAATGCAAGAGCAATTCCGGGGCTTCTCGCATATCGCCGATGACGCCCCGGTTTAAAGTTGGGGTATTCACGGGAAGATAGGTGGGGGGGTTTGTGAATTCATGAGCGTCGTTAAAATTTGTACAAAAGTCTATAAGATTCCAGCTCGAGTTGAGCTTACATAATAATGCAACAGCCGGACTTCGGTTTACACGATTCCTGTCTGACAGCAGCTTTGAGCGACGAACATTGCGAACTGCTGACTGCTGGTTCTGCTGTGCAAGGCCATCGACATCGCTGCACTTTTCCGTCAAGTCTTGATGGATGGAGGGATCGGAAGACTCATCTCCAAACATATTGTCGTCACTTTCCTGACTAGAATTTGCCTCCCTCGGCGTTGTCGGGAGAGATTGCTTATCATTTGTGAATGAATGATTGTCTGGTACAGTCTCCAGTTCCAGCGAGGAAGTTCTCATTGAAACAGAGTTTTTCAGTTTCCGGGCAGCACAGCTCGCGCTATTGGGTGAGATGGGCTCGCAAGCCTTATGTAGATCGTTTTGTAGCACAACTTCGACTAAGGGAGCAAACACATCATCCACAGGACAATCATCATAGAGATAAGTCTCCACAAACAGTAGTGCGCCACACGACTTCGCTAGTTGTTCTCCCTGGCTAGCCAGCACCTGGTCTATCTGACCAAGATCTGGTTTTAGACTGACAATGACGCAAGGTGGAAGCTTATCTCTGACAGATTCTATGCAGTTTATGGTATACTCCAAGGACTCAAAAGACTCAGAAGAGGCGGCAGAATATGCAAAAACCATGGTCTGAGCGTTCTTCACTTGGTATGAATTCTGCGTGAGCAACGTATCCACACCTGCAGAACTATCCAATATCGAAATTTGCCTGTTGGTATTGAAATCGGTGCTTGCCTTCAGATCACAAGAACACGGCATCTCGACCGATTTGTAGACAAGGCATTCTGACAGTTCGAAGCTGGGTTCATCATGTGTGCCCATCACATATTTTCGAAGCATTGTGGTTTTGCCTATGCCTCTTTGTCCAATCACAAGGATATCAAAGGTGGAATTCATTGTGGCTATGCCATCCACTATAGTGTACAACATCGAGATGTGATCGATGGAGGTGTTTCGAATGGGATGTCCGTTAGTTGGAAAAGCTTAAGGAAAATTGATAGAATTGATAGTTTGGTTCTCAAAATGAATTAGGTCGCAAAGTCTATAGTTTTCGAGTAAAAAAATGGTTGTATTTGATGAGCCGCGAGGAGAAGGCACTTGTAGTCCGCAACTTTCTGGGTTTTCTCGATGCATGCAATCAAACGGGCGTGGTGCAGGGATGGCTGCAGATGTATCCTGCATGATTGTGGCGGAACCCCTGTGGCGGATGTCCGAAGTGAGCCGTTCCAGACCTTGATGTGTGGACTTCAGTGTATGTTATTGGTATTTCTAGCCCGCTTTTTTTTCAACGTTGGGGCAGCTATGTCTAGTTCTGAGTTCGGTTCTAAAGGATTTATAAACTGTCAAATTCCTACATTGCCTTGGTGAAGTTCGTCTCAAATTGTGCGGAACGGCGCGCGTTCGGCTTTCGGATGCGGCCTCCGTTGTTCGTGTTGCTGCGCGTGAGCGAAGGATTTTGCCAGGGGGCACAATCGTGGCTAATGGGGTGTACTGACTCATCTGTGGCATGACAACACACGAGTCGAAAAGAAAACCATACTCTTGCCAACACAATTATCGTTTTCAGAACCATTCCAATGAAGCCTTCTTTCGTGTGAGTGATAAATCCACGAACTGCAAAGATAACAGAATCTATAGACTCCACCGTTGTCTCACTATTCGTGAGAGTTGCATGCAGTACCGCGTATTCTTGCTCGTTTTGCAGCATGCGGTCATCAGTGCGACCGCGAAAATGAGACAATTTCTGTACACAAGAAACCTGATATGCACCACATTTCTTGACTGTTGCCAGGCAATGCGCCGGCTGTGCTCGCGGCCAATTAACTGAGACATCAGGATTCCATAGACAGGTCGGAGCCACACCTTCGCCACGAGTGATCGGAACTCCAAAGCACAGCCCTGTCAAAAGACTTGAGCACATAAAGCAAACCTTAAAGAGAGCAGATTGCAGAAAAAGCCTACAATGTTTTTAAGCTTATATCTTATCAAATGCTCGCCTGAAACAGGGCACTAGTCCTCCCCTGAGAGGGGCACGCAACCTTATGTCCGATTCGCGGGGTTCCGATTAAGCAGCCCACTATTTTGACAATAAGGCTACAAGAATAAGTGAAACTCAACGTCTCTGGGAACGAACATAAGTCAAGTTGTTCAGTGTGAACTATACTATTTCCGTTACCAATAATGTGGCACCACGCTAGCTCAAAACTCATCATCTGATTGCAAGTACTGGGCGTAGTCTTCTGCGGAGGCAAACGTAGGCATTGACAGGAATTTAGTCTTCTTCTTCTTTTTATTCTTTTCCTCGCCACCCAGCTTTCTCTTTTTGCTCGTTGTAGACTCTTCCTCGGTGCTAACGTCGGCCTCGCTCTGTTCGGCATCTTCATCGCCAAGCTGGTTGAAAGCATCGTCAATAGACCCTTCTGCATCACTTCCATCACCAGGAGCCTCGTCGTCGTCAAATTCCTCTAACTCATCGTCGATGTCTTCGATACCACCCTCAATACCCTCGGCTTCGCCGTCATCGTCACTCAAGTCACTCATGTCTCCGAAATCCTCCTCGTCGAAATCAGACAATCCGTCATCGTCGGACCCTTCAACGTCTGGCCTCAGCTTGACCAACGCGTCCCAGACCTGGTCCTCGCCAAGAGCTTCGTCCTCGTCCTCGTCCTCATCGCCGGCTTTGCGGCTCTTTTGAGTCCTGATTTTCTTTTCGTTTCTCGTGAAATAATCAAAGAAAAACTTCTCGTCCGGTCTCACCAGATCGGCCTTCTTGGAAAGCCAGTCCACGGTGTTGACAGGGACGTCAGACGACTGCACGTTGGTGGCTCTTACCAAAAGAGAGCCCAGGTGTCCGCCTCCCAAAGGCTGCATGATGGAAGAACCCTTCGCGTTGTTTTTCTGCTTGGCATTCTTATAGACGAATCTGTCCAAGAAATGAGCCAACGAGAAGAGCCCCAAGTCTGGCTTAGGTTGTGGGGTACCGTCAATGAGCGATGAGGCATAAATGGACACCGAAGGGTGGTAATGGTTCACAAACAGAGACATTTCCCATAAGTTTGATTTATGGGCATTGGCGTATTCGGGATCTCTTTTCTTCGGGTCGTACTCCTCGTCATTGCCCTTTTTCTCGGAATCGTTTGACGTGAGGGTTTCGGGCCTTGCACCCTCGGCCTCCATCAACTCCAAGATTTGCGGATGCGTTTTACTCAACTCCATGAGCAAGAAGAACATACCTGTGATGGCGCCCACGTTGATCCAATGGCAGCAAATCTGGAGGATTCTCTTCACGAAAGCCAAGACTCTTGGGATGTTCCGAATGTCATTTTTCAACGACTTGAAAAGCAAATTCAAGTAAATCCCCTGTTTTGACGAGTTCACCAATCTTGGGTCCATCAAGGACTCGTAAAGCGTACGGTAGAAACGCGCAGAGTCCAAGTCTTGCTGCGAGATGATTTGCTGCACCAACACCAAAGCCTGCACCGAGGTGTTGAAGTTCGTGGAGTGTGTGATTTTGTAAAGCGTGTTCAAATGGCTCGAGTAGGTTTCAGAGGGCAAATCCGCATATGGGAAAGCACGGTTCAAGCCGGTGAGGAGGGCGGAGAACATTTTGGCACTGCGTTCCTCAACCACTTCCTCCTCTGATTTCTCTTCGACCTTCACCGACTTTCCTCCCTTCTTACCCTTTTTGAAAGCCTTTCTGTTATTCTTTCTGCCTCTTTCACTCTTACCAAGAACTTTGTCTTCAGCTTTATCTTTCAACGCCGGATCAGACTCAACGAGAATTTTTTCAAAAAGCGAAAAATACGTCTTCACCAATGAATTGGCCAAGTCGACGTCTTTCCGCAGCAAAATCGTCTGATTGAGTGTCAAAATGGTATAGTATTGCGAGTGGTAGTCGTGTTTCTTTTGGAGAACCATGTCTGTCACGGAGTCAGTCACGATTTTCTTCATTGCCGGGTGAGTCTCCTCCAACTGAAGAATCTGGTATGAGGTTTTCGCAGCAACCTTGTTTTCTACATCACCAAGCTTGTTCACACCGAGCCTAAGCAAATTGGCCTCTTGTTCAGGCTTGGCCTTTAAGAGGTCAAAGATGTGCAGCACAACGTTCATTCTCACGTGCAAAATCGGGTCGTGACTCAAGAATTCGAGCACTTGAATAAATTTGAAATAGCTTTTCTTCAAGTGGTCCTCGAAGTAGTACAAGGCCAAAGTTTTCACATCGGCGTTCTTGTTGAGGGCCTGTTTTGAGAATGACAAAAGCTTTCTATCGGGCAAGAGGCCGTTGAGAAACAAATCTTTTAAGGCATTGATGGCTTGCAAAGATGCGGTTCTGGACTTCTTTTCACAGTATGACAATAGTGTGTCGAAAGCCTTCAAGTTGTGGAAAGGAGCCTCCTGGACCAACAACGTCAATGCAGAGATCTTATCGTTCAACGTACCATCCGAAAGAATCTGCGACAAAAACTTCTTTTGCGAGCTTACCGAAGTGAACTCATTCAAGTAGGTTTTGTTTTCCAGCTCGACCAACGCTTGCGCTTTCTCGGTGAGTCTTTCCACGGCAAAACGGTCCAATTTTTCTGGCTCATCCACTGCAATCGTCTCAACGTTATACCAGTCAATACGGCACTCTATGGCGAGCTTGTCCGACTTCACCGAGCTCAAGTCATTGATCTTGTCGCTGGTGGCGGGCTTCTTCTCTTTGCGCATCTCAGCAACTTGTACCGTCAGATCATCCTCCTTGGGTTTCTCGGTTTTTTGGACTTTCTCCTGTTTCTGTTTCTTCTCCTTAGCCTGCTTGGCTTGAGCTGGCTCGGCCTTCTTTGCGGCTTTTGGCTTGACCTCTGGCTCTTTCTGCTTTTCGGGGTTTTTTTCCTTCTTTGCCTCGACCTTCTCTTCGATCTCCACGTCGTCTTCATCTTCATCTTCCGCAATGTCCACTTCGCCCGTAAACCCGAGCCCATTCATGAAATTCGACAAGTCGGCGGTGAGTTTCTTGTCACCATCCTTGCCCGAAACCTCCGTTTCCAATTCCGCCTCCTCGTCAACGTTTTCCACCAACTTTAAGTCTTCCTCAGTGGCTCCTAGAGCAAGGGCCTCGCGCCTGAGAACATCGCCAGAATTGTCTGATGTATCAGCACCCCCGGCTGTCTCCTTTTTGGTTGACGGCTCGCTCTTTACTTTTTTATCTTTCTTATCCTTTTTGGCCTTCTTTTCCTTTTTTTCGCCCGTGGTCTGTTTGTTGGCCTTCAGGCTACCCTTTGACTTATCATTCTTTGAATCGTCCAGAGTCTGTTCCACATCCTTGGTATTCTTGTTGTTCTTTTTGGACGCACTATTGGATTTCCCAGATGAGAGCTTCGAGGAAATTTTATCCTTCAAAGCACTAATGCTCAAATTCGATCCATCCATGACTCTGAGTTACAATCCAGGTTTATGCATTGATTGAAAATTAAGATGCGATGGCCATCGCGCACACCGCAGCGACCCGCGAGTCACGTGCGCGAGTATGCATTCTGGTAATACGATCCATTCCACAGTCTCATATAACAATACACTAATTTGATTGTTTGTTTGATTGTTTGTTTTTTTGGCTGCTTGAGAAATCTGATTGAGAACCCAAAATAAGTTTTATTAGCTTTCCACGATACTATATATGTAGTTATATCTCAATCTCTATATTTGTGTAAAGATATTACATTCGCTCTTTAATCATTCTTCAGTGACATGAACGGGTTTTTCGAAAGCTTTGAATTCAGCGAATGCAAAACGTGATTTATTCTTGGTTAATGGGCTGACGACTTTCTTCAAATGGATCTTATGTTTGGTCATACCACGTAATTTCTCAACATTGCAGTGTCTAAAAACTATTTTTTAATGAATATTTGCCTGTTTTATCTATGTGATAAAAAAATAGCATGGCCTCAATTTAGCATGCCTTGTTTTTAAGTGGCCACCTTCAATCAAAACCGATAGCCAGTTCAGCCATTGTACATACAATGCCATACCCACAACAAATCAACTTCACTGCATGAAAGCAAAAACGGCTATGGATTTCTAAAGATTCGTAATTTTTTCGAAAGCGACGTGAACTATTCCGGCTGCCTTAGAAAATAGTTTATTTCAAGAGTGGAGTGATTCCGGAAAAGAGTGCAGCGGAAGAAACGTCGTGATCCGCAGTGCAGGAATGCGCCGATCGGCCCGCACAAAAGA
>JAKTVE010002543.1:0-35789 GCA_030557065.1 Metschnikowia rubicola | reverse complement strand
CTCTTTACTTTTTTATCTTTCTTATCCTTTTTGGCCTTCTTTTCCTTTTTTTCGCCCGTGGTCTGTTTGTTGGCCTTCAGGCTACCCTTTGACTTATCATTCTTTGAATCGTCCAGAGTCTGTTCCACATCCTTGGTATTCTTGTTGTTCTTTTTGGACGCACTATTGGATTTCCCAGATGAGAGCTTCGAGGAAATTTTATCCTTCAAAGCACTAATGCTCAAATTCGATCCATCCATGACTCTGAGTTACAATCCAGGTTTATGCATTGATTGAAAATTAAGATGCGATGGCCATCGCGCACACCGCAGCGACCCACGAGTCACGTGCGCGAGTATGCATTCTGGTCTTACGATCCATTCCTCAGTTTCATATAACAATACACTAATTTGATTGTTTGTTTGTTTGTTTATTTTTCCAACTGCTTGAGACATCTGATTGAGAACCCAAAATAATTTTTATTAGCTTTCCACGATACTATATATGTAGTTATATCTCAATCTCTATATTTGTGTAAAGATATTGCATTCGCTCTTTAATCATTCTTTAATGACATCTACGAGCAGTTCAAGAACAGGTTCCAAGTCAGCGATAAAAAGGCATATAAAACGTCATGACTTTTTCTCGATTGACGATTTTTTTCAAATGTATTTTTTGTTCGCTCATCCCGTGTAAATTTTTGACACGGCAGTGTTTTAAAAAACTAATCACCAATGAATATTTGCCTTACTCTTTTATTAGATTATAGATGGAGTGACCACTTCAAGTCAAAACCGATAGCCAGTTCAGCCATTGTACATACAATGCCATACCCACAACAAATCAACTTCACTGCATGAAAGCAAAAACGGCTATGGATTTCTAAAGATTCGTAATTTTTTCGAAAGCGACGTGAACTATTCCGGCTGCCTTAGAAAATAGTTTATTTCAAGAGTGGAGTGATTCCGGAAAAGAGTGCAGCGGAAGAAACGTCGTGATCCGCAGTGCAGGAATGCGCCGATCGGCCCGCACAAAAGATAGGAGATTTCTCGAGATCCACAGCAAGCGATAAGTGATTTTAAATAGTTAAATTCCAGAATTCTCATTACATTGAAAAAAACAGAGCAAACCCCAAGAAAAACCAAGTAACCCCAACAAATAAAACAATACAGTTGTCCCTCATCATATGACCGTCGAGGTGTGGCCCGAATTTAAGGCCCAACGCGTATCTCACTCGCTTCCGGAATCGCAGGATTTGCCATGCCCGTACATTCTCTCGAGGAAAGTTTTGGGCACCGGATCTTACGCAAATGTGTACGAGTGCAAGCACAAGGTGACCGGTGCTCATTATGCTGCAAAACGGTTCACCAAAAAACTAATCTATGGCAATGAACTGATGCTCCAGAGAGAGTTTCAGGTACTCAAACGCATCCTGCGCGGGCACCCAAACATCTTACTGATGATAGACTACTTCGAAACCTCCGACTATTTTTATCTTGTCACAGACCTCGCGGCAGGCGGAGAGCTTTTTGAAAGAATAACCAAGGCCCCGGAGGCAAAACTCAGCGTAACAGAAACAAGCAAGATCTTGTCGGTGTTGTTATCTGCACTCCAGCACCTACACAGTAATGGCATCGTGCATCGAGACGTTAAGGCCGAAAACATCTTGTTTGCGTCTAAAAGCTCAAAGATTAGTCTGTTGCTTCTCGCCGACTTTGGCCAAGCAAGAATTCTCAAGCCGGGCGAACTAGCCCAAATCGTCGATGGAACGCTAAGTTACCTCGCCCCAGAAGTGTTGTCCAAATGCGGCCATAGTTTCCCAGTAGACATGTGGGCCGTGGGAGTTTTAACATATTTTATGTTGAGCGGTTATATGCCCTTCGATTGCGATACAGATACAGAAACCAAAGAGTTGATCGCAAAAGCGGACTTTGTTTTCGAGCCGACTGAATACTGGGACCATATTCCTACAGAGGCCAAAGATTTCATAGCAAGCTGCTTCAAGCTTGATCCACAAGAGCGGATCACGGCCCGCGCTGCTCTCGAGCATCCGTTTCTACATTTGAAGCGGCCTGCGATTAAACCTGCATTCTCTTTCAACTCTCTCCAACAACTACAAGATGCAGTTTCGAAACTCCAGCATTCGAGGCAAGTGCAATCGCCCAATGGACTTTCCAGACAAAACTCTACCAGCTATTTACTAGCTAAACAGACGTCGTCGTCAAATTTAGCCTTGCGGCACAGAATCCAGCCGGGGTCTCATCTTGCGTCTGCGAAATGCTCTTTCGAAGATCTCAAACAAGCCTTGCAGGGCGAGAAATGCCATTCGCCCGAGATCGTAACCAATTTCCATACGCCCATAACTTCTGCTCTGAATCTGCAGCAATCCTCAATGCTAGGTATGGATTCTGTGATGAAAGAGCTCGGTCTGCCCGGAAAAGCAGGTTGCAATGCAACAAAAGTAGGCAGGGCAGAATTTACTTTATAGAACAATTACATACACTCACAAACTTTTGGGATCACGAATTACCTTTGGCGAACTCGTATTGTCTGCCATTGCCCTATCGAAATCTGTGCGGTTCAAGATTCGGTGCACTTTGTTATGCCAACGGAAACTCAAGCGCAGATTTAGTGAGATGAGCCTAAGCTTGAATTGCCCAGGACGTCGACTTTCCGTCTCTCTTTCAGCAATGGACCCGGTTTAGGGCAGAAAATACAAAAGGATGTTATAAGAAGCAAAAGTCGATGTAGCGATGACATTTCAAAGTATCGCGGCTCGACAGAATGACCGTACAAGATAAGACTGTTTACGAGCGTGTGCAATATGTATATTGCCGCAACGGCAATATGTTCATGAATTGCAGGGCGCAAAAAGCCGCAACCAAAACTATTCCAGATGCTTGGATATGCTTGCAGAAAGCAGAGATTTTGAAAGATCGAACCCGTTCCAACTTTTCCGACATCGAGATCAGATGCTCTAACGATTTGATTTTTTTCGAGAAGCGCGTTGGCGAGTCCATCGTTGGCGTTGCCACTGAAGTGTTTGAGCCAGGCGCGTTCGAGTTGTGGTTTTTGAAAACCATTCTCGACAATGGTGACTTGTCTTTCAGCGAGCGGGCTCCAGGGAAGTTCAAGGACCTGGCAGTGGATTTCACCAAGATATTTGAGACCACCATCAGAAACTCCGCCAGAGTCGACAGATGGGAAGAGGGCCGGGAAGCTTTCATTGAAAATGTGCAATTTTTCACTTCGAGACAGCTCCCCATTGAGGCTGTTCTCCCCGCCTTTCCTTGCAAAACGCAAAATCGCGACAAGGCCCAAGAGGGAAAGCCCGATATGGGCGAGGAGCTTGCACTCCAGAGAATCATTGATTTCGTGCAGGCAGTCAACTCAGTATACGCGCCTGGCATGAAGTTTTATATCGTCAGCGACGGCCATGTTTTCAGTGACTGCATTGGAGTTGACGACAATGTGGTGGACACGTATACGGCCCAGCTCATCCAGATGTACGAGCGGATGAAGCCGGCAGGTTTTGACGGAATCTGCTTCAAGGGGCTCAACGACTGCTTCAAGTCCACCTCGAAGGATATCATCAACGCCGTGTTGAAGGACATTGACATCGATCATCACTTGGAAACAATGGTAGATGAGGAAACGGACCTTAACAGAAAGATCCTTATGTTTGGCTGCGACGATAACGACAACCTTCTCCGCGAGCAGATCAAGACCCCAGGCCATTCAAGGCTCTTCTTGTATCGGGGCTTCAATAAGTTTATGTCGGAGGATTTGAGCCAGACTGACGCAGCGCAGAAGTTGTCCGGCAAGAAATTCAAGAAGTTGATATCGCTTGTATCGTACGAGATGATCAGAAGAAATGACGCGTACTCCAACTTGGTGGAGCTTGTGTTCCCCTTCCATCTCAGGTTTTCGATCCATGCGCACCCGAATTCGGGACCCAAGTTTGGTATTCGTTTGTTGGACCCGGAGATTTGTACAACGGGCTGCCACAATCAGGATGAGGAGGATCGTTTGTTGCACATTCCGACTCCTTGGCACAATGCCGTGTTCAAGGTGAGTGACGCTCCAAAATTGATTGTCTCGCCGGCGAAACTCTCTCAGGAATACGACAATGACGAGACGTATACTGGAGGCTGGGACCACAAGCAAAGATGCTTCGTCTACACCCGTAAAATCTGATAGCCCGTCACTTCCACATTCGTTTGCCCAAAAATTGTATAGATCAGTATGGTTGAATCTTTCGTTTTAGTTATCCTTTTCGTAGACGGCAATACTGTAGTCTCTGAGCGTTTCCGACTGTTGTTGCTCTAACTTCTCCAATACGGCCTGAAGCTCTGTCAGCCTTTTCCAGATCTTGTCACTCAAAAGACTAAACCAGCCACTATGCCGGAGACATTTTCGACGGTCTTGCAAACACAAATCCCCGCCACTTGTCTGTTCTTTATTTTGGTACCGTTCTATGGCCTCCTCGATCTCACTGTTGAAAGCCTCGCCCACATCGATGTCCAAGATGGACATATCAGCCAAGGGCTCGAACAAGCGCTTGTTGAAGCTGACCTGAAAACAGCAAAGATCGACTTTTTTCGACGATTTGCTCTTTTTCTTCTTGGATTTCGGCGCCGCCTCATCCGCCACCGCCGGGCCAGCCAACGCCTGTAGTTTCTCATTCACCACTGAAATCATATCCTTCACACGCGCCAAATACTTTGCCTTTGCTTGGGTTTGCTCGTATTGCGCCGATACGTGCTTCCTTTTTTCACCAATTTCGGTAAGCTTATTGCGAACATTTTTCGGGAGTTTTGCCAAATCCAATTGTACAACTTCCGGCAACTCCGGAAATTTGGCGCCTAATGCTTGCAAATCAGTATAGCTTCCGCAATAGTTTACCACAAAGCTGAGGTCGGCGCGAGTCAAAACTTGCGAGCCCGTGAGTTGCAGGGCCATGAATTTCTCACCACATTCGTCTGAGCAGTACTTTGATTTTTTCTCTTTCCGGATTGGCTTCAAGCATCCGGGCTGCCGGCACTTTCTGTTCCATCTAGTGACTCCATCGCCCTTCCACTGGCAAAACTTGCAGAAAAACTTATCAAATAGCTGTGTGAAGTTGTTTTCGACCTTCATGCATTTAGTATGAAACCATTCCTCGCATCCATCGCAGATGATCATCAACTCGCCATCCACATCGGGTTTCCGGCATATACAAAAGAGTTCTTCGGAGTTTAAGTTGAATTTGGGTGCTGCGCTAAACTTCTTGTATTGTTTGGCGATATCCTCCAGCCGCTCGGCCTCCTCAAACTCCATTTTGGGCCGTTTTGGCTCATGCTCGCCAAATACAGATGGAGACCTGGATTTCCGTTTGAGGATCTCACTCTCCGTATCGTTTCTGGAGTCCATGGAAACTTTGATAATATATCTGACTTTTGGAGCGACACAGAAATGTTCGCTTGGTATGCGTAGGTTTTATGCAAAGCGTGATGTGCGACTTTAATATGGTCCGGGGCTTCATGTTTAGCAAATGGATCTCGCTTTACGCGGTGGGTGGGTATGCAAACCTGCAGGCAGCGTGTCACATGTGAGCAGTTTCCATCAACTTTCAAGGTTCAGTGTAAATTTTTTTTCAATGTAGCTACCTGATGATAGGATATGATTGTAACTATAATTCGTAAATTTAAATGTACTGTGACAGACTACGAAAGTAGTGCAATTACCGATGGCCATCCACGGAAGAATTAGTGGGAGATTGTGCAAGGGCGCATTAGCCGGCATCCGCTCACGTGATGCTACTGTGTAGTCACTTGATACTCATGAGCGCTAATAAATCATAATAACTGGACACACCAACTCATTCAGAGGAAACGCCAAGAGCAGTCCAGACTCCATACTATCATATGTGAGTAGCGTATCCCCTTGCCCAGCGTATTCCATCGTAAGGATCAACTCCTTATATTGTAAATTGTTAATTTATATCTTGGTTAGAAATATAAAAACAAGTGAAATTGGCTTTTGTTGTCAAAAACTTTAGAAGGTGATGTTTTTCACCCCAAAAAAACACTCTTTGAAAAATTTACTTGCGTTCTAGTTGAAATTATTTTCCACCCATGCATCTGAGCCCTCATGGGTATCGCTTTCGTGGTGAGTAAATAATTGTGGCATTTTTCCACTACCAGCACTGAAACGGAAAAGTGGGTATACGCGGGACGAACTTTTGTTATGCTGCCAGGCAAAGACAGTTTCGCCCCAAGCTCGCAAACAGTTACCGACCATCAAGCATGCTGGAACTTCTTTCGTTTGTAAAAACAATTAGTATATTGTCCACTATGTCTATGTTATCGACCGCATTAGAATAGCTATCACGAATGATGACAGTCGCGAAGCACTATAAACTTTTCTCGATCTCACATATGTCGCCTTAATTGTCGGTAGCTTGAGCACTACCGTCCATCTTCTAGTCAAACCCATCGCCCATTTCTTTGTTTATACTTTGGGCAATCTCTCCCAAAATCGCGTCATCAATGTCGTTGAACCCGGGTTCAGCTGGGGCGCTATTGGCTCTGTCGGCGTTTTCGCTTGGTCCCTGGGCCCCTTCCACACCCGACTCTTCAGCCAAGCCATCAGCCCATTCATCTTCCCACTCATCTTTTGAACCTTCGTTTACTTCTCGAGCCCCTTCATTCTTCTCGCAGCCTGGAAGCTTGCCTCTAAGCTTGAGAAATGCCAAAACTTTGGTCATTTCTGGCAGCATCCTATCTCTTTTCTTTGTGGCAATGTCGCCAACTAGCGAAGACGATGGCTCGGTGGGTGCAGACACAGCCGGGATAGCTAGGTAGTCTTTTGCGATCCGATAAAGAACAGGAGAGGCGTACCGTATACCTTGGTAGAACTCCACGAGATTTTGTCGTGTTTCTCTCGGTTGATTAAGGTAACTAGTCACTTCATCGTCGAGATCTTTGGCAGACTCATTGCACTTCTTGTAAACCATTCTACTGAAGCGTGATTGCCCGAAGTGCGTGTCATTATCAGGCGCTGACATTGTTGATGGGGAATCACTCTTGATGAGATTGTTTCCTTTCCCGCTGTGGTCTCTTTTGTAGCGAGAGTAGACCTCGTAAAAATGATTTCTGATTTTCGTGATCACCTCATCCTTGAAACCCAATTCCTCAAAAAACTCAAGCTTGATCCGTGGGTCAAGGATTGTAGCAAGGTAGAGATCTAAAGTATCTTCAGTGCAATATTCCTTGCTTATAGGATAGTACTGATCGAGTGTTTTACGCGCCTCCAGCAATCCTTCAGAGAGCCATGGATTCGTAGCTTTGAGGCTCTCGGTAACAAAAGCCGATAGGTCCTCTAAAAGAAACCACATGTAGGGAATTGTCATATGAATGGTCGCTCGTTTTGAAGACTGGAGATTCATCGTTGGTTCATGATAAACATGGAGAATTTCGCGTAAGCTAGACAAGTAGTCCCACTCGTCGGCGGAAATTTTCATCAAATCAAGGCACGAGACCGCTACGTCTCTTTGGTCTGGGGCTGTAACCTTAGATAATAAAATATCAATTTCCTTTCTGAAATAGAGGAATCGATCAAGCATTTGATATGTCGAAAGCCATTGAGTTTCGTTATCCAACAATAAATGTTCAGGCCCAGTTTTCGTATTCTCCTTTGATTTGCGATCGACGACAAGTTCTGCAAAGGCTCTTTCGAGAAGACCGCCCTCGCGCGTTTCTTTCACGATTTTTCGAATATTCTTGGGTAATCTCCGCAATCTGCGTGCTTTTATTTTCAAGCCCGGGAATTTTCGAGTTGTATTTTCCATGAATTCAGCAAAGACACGTGTGTTATTATCTCTGAAGAACGTGTACTGTAAAATGGCCTCAGAAGATAAATGCAATATATGACCAGCGCAACGTACATCACCTTTTGAAGAAGGCAAATGAGATATGCCATTGCTGAATTCCACAAACTTTTCGAGTAAATTGTTTGAAGGTGCATCACTGTTTCTGGTGATGGAGATAATCCGGCCGTTTATATCATAATCCGCGAGAACTTTCGAAAGTTTCTCCATTAAGGCTTCTTCACTAGTTTGTCCCTGGTTGAGGAGCTCAACGCCGATGGTGTGAGTTCTGAGAGCAAAAAACTCATCATGATAGCTCAACGCGATTCTCAAAAACTTGTATCGGTCACTAGCTTTCCACTCATCAAGACTAAGCGCGAAGCGGCTATCAGTGTTGGCAAGTAATTTTTTCAACTCGCTGACCTCCTGATTGTATATTCCCTTGATCGTTTTCTCAATTTGAGAGCGAGTCACGGTTTTTTCTAACCCAGGTATCGCATATTTCAAGAGAGCCTGTACTTTAGGCCTATCGCAGAAGTTTAACAGAATATCACTATCCACCAAAGCCGCTATGAACATCTCTTGGAAGACTGCGGGGTCGAAATTCCTCTTTTGTTTCTTACCAACCAGCTTGACTTGTTGTCTATGCTTCGGCGCTGGGGAATAGTCAGTAATTGGACGGTTGTCTGTTTTCAGGCCCTGGAGTTGGTCAGTGGCTGGACGTTTGTCTGTTTTCGAGCCCTGAAGTAAGTCAGTATTCAAGATGGTGTCCGCATAATCTGCAATTTTCGTTTTGATATCATGCTGAGCCTTTTTCGCCAAATCGCTCAAGACATCTTTATGCTTTACTCGCGAGTGGGTTTTCAATGTTGTGGTGTTCGCATGTTTGGGATGTTCATAGCGTGCTGCGCAATGGCAACATCTCAGAATAATCATCAAGGTGCCATCATGCGCTCTGGTCTTTTCACGCGTGAACAACCCAAACCGGAACACCGGCGCAAAAGCTTTTTCTGCGCCTGAAATACCAAAATCCCCACTTTCTGCCTCTCCAAATCTTGAATTTGAAGTGTTTTTTGTCATGGTAGAGCCAATTGACGGAGTCTGTCTTGAGATGCCGGAGCTAGAGAAAGAATGGCGACGGCACTTGAAGGATGTTCAATTTGAAGCTGTAAAGAATAAGCGTTGCCGAAAATCCAGAGTGTTTTTGAATGTTGAACGAAATATTATTGGGCGGGACGCGGATTGTTATGAGTTGTTGTTCATTTTTTTGAGAATTTAGGATGATCACGTGACATGTGCGAGCGCGGTGTAAACTTCTTTAAGACTTGTTCAAGAGTGCACAACAAACTCTAACGCTTCGAGCTTTCCAATACAGTAAAATCGATTTAAATTACATCAGAGACCAAGCCCAGTAAGGCTCAAAATGAGCTATTCTGGAAAGTTGCTGAGTTTTGTAAGAAAAGATAGCAGCATGTCTATTGAACATCTCTACCACTGTCAGGAATAAGCCTGGCAAAATAGATTGAGCGTGAATTGATAATGTTGATTCACGATAACAAATTGAGATTGAGCTAAAACTAGGAAAAACGTATAATAAAAACTTGATGTGAGAGAGTGATGAGTGCGCCCTAAGAGGGGGAAAACTGACTGCCCTCCACCCTTATCCAGGGCGGCGGGGCTGATATATATATAGTGTGCGGTGACGTCGCGGTGGTTGGCCTTGATTGGCTGTCCCACAAACCGCGACGCCCGCAATACGGCTTCGTGCGTCTCTCCTACCTAACAACCACTAAGTATGTTAAATACTCCACACATATACGTGTTCTGCTGTTGTTCTTGATTAAAAGGGTTCGAGCGCGGCTTAATGCATGCTTTTCTCTTCGGAACCGTGCATAGCATTGTCTCTTCTGCCGCAAGTGGGTCATATTCAGTTTCTTTTGCCTTCTGGTCCCCAGTAATTACTGTGAATGCTATGTCTTATATGCAGTCAATGCGTTGTTCGGACAACCCCGACATGGAGGTCTCTCGCGTCTTCACGTTGACAGGTCAGCTTCCACAAGGGGCCAGACTCGCAGAAATAAATCGAGCCCTAGGTCGCCAAAAACCTTTCATTGAGGTCGATCGGAGTCCTATCTCTAACTTCAGAATCACGACCACGTGAGCGAACTTGTGCGCGAGAACCAACGAGATTTAATAGCTCGAGACGATTTTCGTGAAAGCTGCCTTCATAGTGCTACTTGCCAGCAAATTTCCCAACCACGTGCTCTTCGGTATCTTTGCCTTTGAAATCGTTGATTTACCATTCATGAAATACGTGCAAAATTCTCCGAAAACAGCACGAGCAAGCATAAATTCTGTAGCTATAGTTCGGAAATTCGGTTGGAAGTCGTAATTCTTGACTCTAACCTAATGAACAAGATTCCATTTCAAACCTATTCGAAAAACTTTTTTCTTCCAACTTTCAATATTGATTCTTGCTCGATAAATTTGTCTGGAAACGGTTGAGCTGTATTGGCGCACCGTCGCTTCACAGAATGATTACCAATAGAAAGCCCTAGCCTAATTCGAGTCGATGCTTTGTAAATTCCTTTTTGTATAACCGATTGAGAGTGTTTGAAACAAAATAGTAAGATATCGTCTTCATAGCAGTGGCTTGGCCATTTTGGCGATATAGTAAATTCATGGTACAGCTTCAGCATATTCTGTAAAACGCCCTCTTGCATCCTTCATCTCTACGCAAAGTCCATCGTGTCTCGAACACTGACTTGAAATCTAAGTGCTTACTACAATTTTCCGCCTTGCCTACTCTGCCATATCCACGTCTCTGTCGGAGTTCTCCTCCTGGACAGGGGGCTTGGCATTGATACCCACCTGCCCGTTGATGCCTGCCGCGGCACTCACCTTGTCTCCGAGCTGGGAATGATCAAGGAGTTGCTCTTCCTCTTCTTCACCGTCATCTTCGGCATTTTCATCCTGTTTCGAGTCGGAGCCGTCCTCTGCCTCGCCTGCATGTTCCTCCTCCTCCTCTTCTTCCTCTTCTTCCTCCTCCTCGACGTTCTCATCGCCTTCCTTCAAAGTCTTCGGCTGATAAATCTCGAGTAACGTGTCATCACCAACAGTAGCAAAAAGCTTGGGTATGCTGGGGTGCACGGCAAGATCGTTGACGCGATTTGTGTGCCCGGCGTGAATGAATTGCAAGCATGGATCCTCGGTGTGCTTGAGGCGCCTCCGCGTCTCGCCAGGCTCGGCCACGGGCGGCGTGTACTCCTCCGGCATGAAGGTCAAGTCCCACGAGATCACGCGCCTATCAAGTCCCCACGAGTACAACAGTAAGGGGTCGGTGTTATCCCAGCGCAAGCCAAACACCAGATCATTATGCCCGAAAAGCTGTCTGATAGGGCTCTTTGGTGCCCTCGCGTCATATACATTCACCACATTGTCCTTGCCGCCCGTTGCGAAAAGATAGCTAATGTCCGGGTGGAGCTGGATCGCGTTTTGTAACTGCCGCTCGACAATTTCGATCGCAGGCTGGTCTTCTGAAGTTCGAAGATCGTGGATTTGCGTGGAATAGTCGTCGGCCACCGACCCGAAAAGCACGCCGGTGGGCTTGCTGTAGGAGATGTCATTAATCACGGCAGTATGTGTGTTGTATTGTCGAATCGGGGCGGCAGGAGACGACACATCCCACAAGGCAATCTGCGAGTCATTGGCGCCCGACAAAAATTGAGCATCAGAGACCCACTCTAGACAATAACCCTCGGTGGTATGGAACTTGTAGTCCACAGGAGTGTCTTCATTGATATTGTAGAGATGCACTCCGCCAGTGTTATCGAACGTGAGGAATTTCTCGCCTCCCGGACCGAATTTGGCTCTGTTTACTTCTCCTGCGTGCTCCCACAGCCGCGTGACGCTCACGTCGTTCGCTTCGCTGTTTTTCAAAGGGATAGGAATCGAGTCGCCCACGGCGAAAGCGGTGAAATCGGGCGCGAAGGTGGAGGGGAGCTTGATGCTCGAAATCGACACAGAGTCAGGCGCTCTCAGTGAAGTATTGGTGCCTGTGACAAACAGGGCATAGATCGAGTTTTTGTCGTCGGAAATGGTGTATTTGGGACTGAAGTCGACCGTCAACAGCGGCCACTTCAATGCGTGCGTGTGGATACTGTTATAGAGCAAAGGCACTGTTTTTTTCCAGATTTTGAATTCCTCGTTGATGACTTTCTCTCGGAGCTGGTGCTCCAAAGCCATTTGTTGCGTGACGGCAGCAATCGCATCGACAGACATTGTTACAGTGATTAGGTTTGTATCAGACTTGGTGAAGAGAAGATCGGCTATCGGGCTTTACAGAAGACCCGTACATCCCCATATAAAGAATAAGATCGTTTTCTGGGGTAGACGGGCCATGTACCGGCAGGTTACAGGCCTTCGGAGAAAAATGGAATATGAAAAGGTATCGTAGTTTTGTTACGGTTATTAAGAAAGCCAAGCTGAATAATTGTCATTAGTTCCTGTAAGAACTATATCATGTGCGCTTTGGCCGCCTCAGCCGTGCCGCGAGTAGACCTGGAATACGCATTGGTATACAATGTCCATCATTCTTGATTCTTTTTTCTCGTTTCACTCTCTCAGTGTGTTTTCAGTATCGAAGATCGAAGGCCTGGGGTTTGTAAGATGAGGGCACGATCACGATACATGCCTCTTGTATTTGAGCCAAAAAATGCGAGCAGCTTCTCCGGACCATGATTTTGAGCACATTGCGCTCGCATAATCAGGGCAGATATAAGCGCAAATAGTTGGCTGGGCAATGACTCGTGGATCTAGATCCGCATGGCTTTCCCGACCAAAACAAAAAAACATGAACCTTGTCTATATGCCTGGCTTCGTCCCTGGGCTAGCTCAGAATTGCAAGCCTAGCTAAATGACACCAGAGCCAATATCACCCTCTGAATCCTTAGGGTTATCAAAAGCCAGACTGAATGTGTACACCGTGCCGTAGATCAAGCTTCCTCCAAGCAAAGTTAGTACGACGGCAGTAGTGGTCAAAAAATGCGAATGGTGAAGCAAAATCGGGAGATAGAACCCAGTGACTAGTAGGACGGCAGTTAAGAACTTGCCGAGCTCTTGTACCGCCAGCGTTCGTGAGGATGTTTGTGGATCAAAGCTGAAGTCGTAGTCGCTCAGATTGAACAAAACACGAGAGATGATCACGGGGAGATAAGCAATGGCAAAGATGATACCGTCCACGATCGGGAACCAATTGCCGGAAATGCCCGCAAGCACCACCAATAGGAACCCCATTGAGAGCACGATCGAGAGCCCGATGATTTTATTGAGCGGGTTCTTCCCGAATTCCACAGTTGAGTTCATATCTCGAGCCAATGATTTAGAGTTGGTATTGAACTTTTGCGGAGAAGCTCCGGTTTCGATGATAAGCAGGCGCAACCGGCCGGCCGGCACCGGTCACGTGCATGAATTATGCTGAACAAATATGAAGGTTTGTAAAATCAAGATGTGAAAGATTTCTAATTTTGACGTATGCATTTGAGTGTGGAGCAAAAGGCTAACTGTGCAAAACTTTTCTAGAAATACTATTGATTTCCGTGTGATGGCTTGGCCGCTTTGACTGGAACTGGCCTTAATTAGTACGCCAAAACGAGCCTCGCGTGTGTCCCTTACAGGCTCTTGTGGGTTAGGTCAAAGTTACTATTTTTGCCATAATTTCTTCCCGATTTGTACGAGTTTCCATTTGGCGAAATGAGAGAATACGAGTAAAATAAGAATTAAACTATGGTTCATCAACCTAGAGGTTTTCCATGTTGAAGGTTTGTTACTTTTGCTAAGTCTCAGTCTCGGTGAGCTTTTTTCGTCTCCGCGAAACACGCAGCAGCAGCAGCGACTCACGCCTACTGTGGGCCCTAAGTAATATCATAAAATCACCATTAGGCATAGCTTGAGTGCAACGTTCGTTATAAAAACCAAACGTTATCAAGATTTCCGAATGTCGTTCCAAGAGCTTCTCAATCCAAAAGTGTTGACGCCCTTGGCAGGTGAGATACGGTCCCCACCTGGATTTGACCACGAGATATCAAAGACGAAAAAAACCGATAAGAAAGAAGTCCTCAAGAAGCCTACACAGAAGGAGTTGGATCTGCTCAAGGTCAAAAAGGCTTGGGAGGTGGCCACCATGCCGGCAAAAAACATCCCCATGAATTTGATCATGAGCTATATGACTGGTAATTCGTTGCAGGTGATTCCGATAATGATGACTCTCATGTTGCTCTGGAATCCTCTCAAGGCTGTCTTTACAGAGACAAACCCCGCCTTTTCGGCATATGTCACCAAAACAAATAGCCTGCAGATGTACTTGCCGAAAGCCGTGTTCGTAGTGTGTCAGGTGGCAAACATGTTGATCGGATTATGGAAGCTAAATAAAATGGGGCTCATTCCAAATAAAGAGGCCGATTGGTTGAGCTGGCAGGTCGCCGGAGAATATATGGAGAAACTCTCATTTTGATACAATGAATAGTTATAGATGAGTCTGAAAACGAACCTAGCTATCGTTTGTAACGCGTGATAATGTCAGTTCACCCATATCCTTCTCGAAAATCTGCTGCAAATTGAACTTTTCGTACTTTTTGAAATCCGTCACGACGCTCATGCCAATATTGTTTTTGAAGCACTCCACCATGATCAATTTGTCAAAGTTTTTCAAGTCTACTGTATGGTTGTTCTCCTTGCCAACGGCTCCCGCAACGTGCTTGATAATATCATCTTTTTCTAGACTGTTGAAGTTTCTCCTGGTAACCTGAATGGCAAACTTGACCGGCGCTTGATTCTCAGCGTGAAAATGCGGCTTCAATACTCTGTCGGCCAATTTGGTGAGCTCGTCCATGGACGCCGACACAGAGGTGGTGATTGGTGACATTTTCTGGGTAAACCTCGAGTTTTTTTGCTTTGTGCTTGACGCCTCCTCGCACAATGCATAAACCAACTCAACAGGCACCGCAGGCTTGCGGACTTTTACAAATACAAGACACTCGCATCCAAGTTCCATTGGTTGGAGTAATGGGTGAGAAGACTTTTTGCGTCCTTTGCCGCTTTTCATCAGTTCCAATTCTTGCTTTATTTGGTCCTCCACTGACAATTCCTTTCCATTCGAAGAATTTCCATCCTCGGGTTTTTCTTCAACACCGGTATTTTTAGTTTCCTCCTCAATGTACTTTTCCCAGTCTGGATACAACTGGTCGATCTTCTCCGACAATAGGTTCACCAATTCTTTCCTACACCCGAGTTCCCGGCCCCTATTACATGTAGCATAGATCCCCGCCGTGTTGGGGTCTATAAACCCGCTGACCTTGTATTTTTTATTCTTGTTGCCATTGGAGCCGTCCGCTGATCTTTTGCCCATTTTGATAGTTGCAATGCAGAGATGAGCTTTTGGGCCGCGCCATTTCTGCCTGCCTGCCTGCCTCAGTTGTCGGTCGGCAGAGCCACTGGGTGCAAGCATGGGCAAAATCGTTTTTTTTTTCTTCTTTTTTTTTTGCTTGATACATCTGATTAAGGACTGGAAACCAGAACAAGTCTACCTAGCTTGCCCCAAGCCATATATGAACATTTTTAAAACCCTGGCCAGCTTCCGAAGACCATGCCTAGCGTTGATTTCTCGGCTTGGCAGCGTATGAGACTTAATTAGGTTGTCATCGCCCTATTGGATGTGCTAGTAATGATACCGATGAATTCAAGTGGATCATTGACTTTTGAGACATTTTTTTCGAAAAGAAAAATACTTCCAAATCCAATGCAGTAAGAGCTGTTTATAAGGATCACATCTCTTGAGACATCTATTGGGTAGAGGTAGAACTAGCACCCAGTTCATGTTCTTAAAAAGCGCATTTTTTGCGTGAAAAACAATTCCTCGCGCTGTTCTTTTATTCTTGAAAAATATAGCCAGGTTATCTCTAAAACCAAAATTCTTATAAACTTGTCTCACTGTGATTTTGATTTTCATTTTACCTAATGCTTATCAAGCAAGAAAAAAAAACTTGCACACCTTCTCATTCAATCTGATTCGACATCATTATTCCAGGTCACAGTCTCGAGTCACATCATAATTAGGCGCGGCCTGGAAAGACCTTGGGCCCCGGGAACCGCGCGACGCTCATTGCAAGATGCAAACCCCACAATCAGAAGAATCTCACACTTTTTGAACCCACAAGCATTTGCGCTAGTATACAGACCATCACAAGCAAACTCAATAGCAAAGTTCCATGTGGTGGAGGCTACCGACAGAGCTTGTTGATCAGATCTTGCAGCATGTCTCCTTGGACGATTACGTGTCTTTGACACAAACAAATGCCGAGGCGCGGCGCCTTCTAGATACTGAGAGTCAATTCCTCACAGTATTCAGAGCAAATTTCCACGAAGACATAGAGGCATATGAATGGGACATAGACTCGCCGGTTTCAAAGGCCACTTTGTGGACAGCAGTGAGTAAATTGCGGTGTTTTCTCGACTCCATTGATTCTATTTATCCGCAGACTGTGGGGGAGCCCACTGATATGGGCTTCGACAAGCATTTGGAGACCGCACTTTCGACTTTTGCATCACAGCCTGAATATTTTGTGCCACTCATTATGGAAATCCGGATAGCCACTGGGCATATGAGGCAAAATCTCGCGCAGGCCCTCACTGGCCCCGCCTTAATCTCCATATCGAGAATATCATGGCTACGAAAGTTGCTCCAGCTACAAAACTTCTTGCACGCCGCGCGATTTTTTCTCCAAAAGGATCCTGGTGATACTGTTTCTGTCGAGAAATGCTATTTCGAACTCTCTCGGTGCTACATCGATTTTGCTAGTTTGGCAAGACATCGTGTGAAGGTGTTGAAGCAGCTTCGAAATGAAGTGAGGTCTTTGTTGCCAATTCCACTGGGCATGCTTAGGTTTCCAAGCCAAAATGCTTACCACGTGTTTTTGGGCGGGATACTCAAAACAATCCTCATAGGCCTCAATTCCACGGCGTATTCTTCAAACGTGGGAGCAAATATCCTACGCGTATACAAGGGACTAGGACTGGAAGCTCAGGAACTCTATGCGGCCATTGCGGCTAAAATATTTCAGGAAGAGGTTTTCAGCAAGTTTACATTTGAGATAAATGGCGTTGTGAGAAAAGAAGTACGTGTGGCCGTCACCCCAGTGTGGCTAGTTTTTGACTCAACCTACGTGCTTATCAACTTGACTAATATTACCTTCAAGTTCATGGAAAAAGAAGCCATACGGCGTATTCCTCACTCAGACGTGGAGCAGACGTTTCGGCCCGTCACCACGCGAGCAGTTTTGCAACGAGCATTCGACGCAGACGAGAGTGAAGAGGGAATTCCGCGAGATATTACAAGGCAGGATTGGTCCAACATGTATTATAACACAAGCATATTCAAGCTCAGGTTTCTACGCACCGTTTTGATGAACATTTCGGAATCAAAAACCTTGAGCACATCTGATTTCCGCCCTTTATACCACAAGAGCGATTTTCTTCTTTACTTCTATTCCACCATGGTGATGCTCGGAAATACTCGCACCGAAATCACTTCCTTTCGCCACCATGCAAGTCATTTGATTCAGCCCGATTTCCACACCAAGACGTTTGCTTTTGGGGATCTTATTCTCAACCATTCGTCCGACTATTTTGGGGTGGTTTTAGGAGCACACTCTGCCAGAACCGAAGATGAGAATTTCTTAGTGACGCTACCGTTCGACAATATTGAGAAATCCGTTGCGCAAGTCTCCAGTCTAAAGCATTTGCACATAGCAGAATTTGGTGACTCATTTCTAGAATTCATTGAATGGTTGTTATCTACTGATGGAATGACGTATGCCGGGATGCTCTTTTTCCCTACTTTAAGCATTGCTCACGGAAGGCTTTCGCTCATCAGTGAACCTTCCCCTGATTGAAGATTAAGACGTCATCTACGTGGATGTGTGTCCGTGGAATCGGCTTTGAGTGCCCGCAGGTTGTACTAGAATTGGAGTGCATTGAGGTGTATTCCCTGATACCAACGATGGCCTTGTTGCGCGAACCTGAAGTCACGGCCCAAGGGCAATGAACCTGAAAGATAGATGACAAATAAATTTGTATGTGGGAAGCGCTTCTGTGATATAGTTGCACCTATCGTGAGCTAATGTATCAGCTGAGAGCAGCCGGATTGCACAACATAGGTGTGTTAAGATTGCGACACAGTTGCAGCCACAAGCTCACACGAAGTCTTCATACTCATTACACAAAGCGTACCTTCTTACTTCTTTTTTCGATTGCCGAGGCATTTGACTGGGGGCTAGAATTTCCTACCCAGTTCCGGCAAAACTGCTTCTTCAAAAAAGAAAAAAACAACCTTACACAGTCTACTTCAGTCTTCCATGCACTGTGAATGATGTCCAAATGTAGCAGCATGCATAACTTAAGTAATTTTTAGCAGTACCGGTCAAAACATTGGACACGACAGAGTGCCGCACCACATTGAAAGATCATGCACCCTAGTTTATTTCAACACATGGTACTAGAATAGAAATCTACAGAGAGAAGGAAAAACAAGACTTTTCAAAAGAGTTAAATGCTATTCATGAAAGGCGTTTTTGGAGCAATAACTTGACTATTCTGTTTTCTTTTACTCGTCTCGATCGATGCTTTATATGTTTTTTTGGAGAGAGCCAAGTAAGCAATTCTAGCTCCCAGTCCTCAATCAGATGTATTAAGCAAAAAAAGGAAAAGAAAAAGAAAGAAACACATACGCATGCCACCAAAGACGGCATACTCGCGCACATTTACAACCAGTGTGAGACTACCAGCATTTGGTGGCAACAAATAGGGCCTGAGGGCCCAATGCATCTTAATTCCATGTTGGCGCCGGTCAACGCATCATCGGAAAACTTAAGAAAACTAAATTGGTGTTTGAAGACCGTCAAAAAAGTGTACTCTTTAAGACGGCGCGAATCACCAGATGGGCTCGCATTACTGACCCTTCTGTTGCGAGAGTTGAAGCGACAGGTGGGGGAAGTACAGCCTTTGGGGCGATGACCACCTAATTAGTTCTCATACGCAGCCATGCCGCTAGGCATGGTAGCGAAGCTGGCTAAGGTTTTATATGTATTCATATATAGTTTTTTGGAGAGCTAGGTAAGCAATTCTGGCTCTCAGTCCTTAATCAGATGTATCAAGCAAAAAAAAAAAAAAAACCCGATATGAGTGTGACTTACTGTATACTACGTAGCGCACCTTAGTCGAGACTGTTATCCGGCGCACGTGACGCGCTCCGGCCCAGATCCGAACATGAATCGCTCTAGAGCAATGATGTCATGCATCAAAGACCCACCACAATGCTAGCCAACCAGTCCAGAGCAATTGCCAGCAGAATGCTAAAACGCACGCTGCTTCTACTGGCCCGATATAAGCATCACGTGATCGGAATCGACCTCGGCACCACGAACTCGGCCGTGGCGCTAATGCAGGGCCATGAAGCCCAGATCATAGAGAATGAGGAGGGCAAACGAACCACCCCGTCGATCGTGGCGATATCAAAGGATAACAGTACGCTTGTAGGGCTTCCAGCGAAAAGACAGGCGTTGGTGAATCCACGAAACACGTTTTTTGCCACGAAGCGATTGATTGGACGCAAGTTTGGTGACGAGGAGGTCCAGCGAGACACGGGGAACGTGCCCTACCTGATCGTGGAGCACGATAACGGCGACGCGTGGGTGCAGACAACCGAGGGAAAGAAGTTTTCGCCCTCGCAGATCGGCAGTATTGTTCTCCAGAAAATGAAGCAGGTAGCCGAGGCACACCTTGCGGCCGACGTCAAACACGCCGTCGTGACCGTGCCTGCGTATTTCAACGACCTGCAGCGGCAGTCCACAAAAGACGCCGGGAAATTGGCGGGGCTAGAGGTGTTGCGCGTGATAAACGAGCCCACGGCCGCTGCTCTAGCGTATGGCATAGACAAAAAGAAGTCCGACGGCACCGTGGCCGTGTTTGATTTCGGCGGCGGCACTTTCGATATCCTGATCTTGGATATTGATGACTGTGTCTTCGAGGTCCGTGCCACCAACGGAAACACGCATTTAGGAGGCGAGGACTTCGACATTCTATTGTTGAGGTACATTCTAGACCGCTTCAAGGCCGAGAGCGGAGCGGATCTTCTGAATGACCGCTTGGCCGTGCAAAGGATCCGGGAGGCTGCGGAGAAGTGTAAAATCGAGCTATCACATGTTTCCGAAACGGAAATCAACCTTCCGTTTATCACCACAGACCGCCACATTAACATGCGTTTGACAGAAGCCGAGCTTGACGACATGTCGCTTCATCTTATCAATCAGACAATCGACCCGGTCAAGCGCTGCCTCCGTGACGCCGAGATCTCGGCCAAGGAGATTGACGAGGTCATTTTAGTGGGCGGCATGACGCGCATGCCCAAGATTCGGAAGACAGTTAAGGATCTCTTTGGGAAAGAGCCAAACACAGCCGTGAATCCGGATGAGGCCGTAGCGTTGGGCGCTGCTATCCAGGGTGCCGTTTTGTCTGGCCAGCTCAAGGACGTGGTTCTTTTGGACGTCACTCCCTTGACGCTAGGCATCGAAACATACGGCGGGATCTTCAGTCCTTTAATTCCGCGGAACACCGCGGTACCCGTCAAAAAGGAGCAAGCGTTCTCCACTGCGGTGGATGGGCAGACTGGTGTCGAGGTGCGTGTGTATCAGGGAGAAAGGCCCCTTGTGAAGGACAACAAGCTCATTGGCGAGTTCAAATTGGGCAATATTCCCTTTGGCCCCAAAGGTACGCCACAGATTGTGGTGTCGTTTGACATTGATGCCGACGGCATAATCAACGTTTCGGCTGCAGACAAAACCCCATATCCACAAGACTCCCCCAATCATGGGAAGCCAAATACGGTGTCGATACAGGTCTCGGGACAAACCGGGTTTTCAGACCTGGAGATTCAGGAAATCTTGGCCAACAGCGAGGCAAATGCGAAAAAAGATGCCGAATATAAGAACTATGTTTCTCATGCTACTCGCATGGATATCCTCTGCTGTGACGCGGAAAATGCCGTGGCCCAATTTGGCGAACTAATGGAGGAGTCTGAGAAGTCGGCTATTAACGCAGTCATCAACTCGTTGAGAAGCAGGATTACTGACATACGCGATAAGCAGATCTTGCATGATATTCTGAAGATGACAGATGACGTCAATCACCTCCAGAGCATCTGCATGGCTAGTATACGAAGCGTCGCGCAAAAGCAACAAGAGTTGAAAGAGAAAGAAGAGTAGACAATTTGTACATAACTTACGAGGAATTCCATATACCATCGTGTATTTGCATCTAGTCGGTTTCCATCTTGTCGGCGTTCTCCGTTTGTGTGTTTGAAGCTGACTCATCAGCTGGAGCCTCATCTTTTTCAACGGCGTCTGTATCTTCTTTGACTTCTTTCTTAGAATCATCGTCGTCATCTTCATCATCATCATCATTGTTGTTGCGTGCGTTGGACGTGGAGTCGAGCTTGTCTAACCACTTTTGAACATCTTCGTCTTCGTAAATCACAAAATCCTGGTCTTTGCCAACCACACTCACGGAAGTGTTGCGGAACGTCAATTCCATGTCCTGGGACAACGTATCACGCAAAGCATTTAAGCCATGCACAACAAGAGACTCGATATCCTGGCTCTCACGGATAACTTCCAAGTTGCGTTCCAAATAAGTTCTTGCCGCTTGCGATCTGGCGCCAATCGCCGCGCCATAGTATTCCAAGACGGACCCTGACGGTTGGAACTCATATAAATGGGCGCCCGTCTCGTCCCAGCCCGACACAAGCAAGCCCACGCCGTAAGGCCTCGAACCATACAGCTGTGTGTTTTCTTGCGCCTTGTCTGCAATGGACATTGCCGCCTTGCTGGTCAGTAACGGTCTGTTGAAAACAAGTCTAGAGTTCATCGCGAGCTTTCTCAAGTAATTGGACAACACGCGTGCATCCGGCGCCAAGCCGGCCAAAGCAATGCCCATATGGTCGTCGACTTTTATGATTTTTTTCTGGTAGCTTCCGAGATCCTCGGCGTTTCTTTTCAACGCGACCAACACCACATGGTTGGCGGAGGCGATTCCCACCGCGGCGCTTCCTTGCTTGATTGCTTCCAACGCATACTCAACCTGGAAGAGTCTTCCAGTCGGCGAGTAGGTCACCGAATCATTGTCGTAGTTATTCCTGAACATGTGCGGTTTGAATTGTAGAGTGATGAAATTGGGTTTTTTTAACGAAAACGCCACTGTCGAACCCAAGCTCCGTAAGCGAGACCGTGGTGGAAGTCGCGACACCAGTGCACCACAGTAATAGGCCTGGCGGCTACTGAACCATGCCAGATCTATAGTGTTCGTTATCCGTCTCAACTGATATGCTTAAACTCGGACGAGTTCCCATTCCCCGTAAGTGCTTCCAACGTCCGACGCGATGCTATAGCGTCAAATTCAGCGAAAACTTTGACGGGCAGCACCCGGCCCCCACAAAGCCAAACCTTAGCGAGTTTAAAAACCCCCTCCTACACACATTTTTGCTAGCGTCAGCAACGTATATGGCACTTCAGGCGCTTTGGTCATCTTTAGAATACGAGCATGTGGAGGCCGAGCTCTTAGAAAAATCAAGGGCGCTAGAAGCCGAGATGTATCAGGCATTAGAAGAAGCCAGGCAAGATATGGTATTGGCCAAGAGTGGCTGGCTATCCAAGCTCAAGTTCTGGAATCGTTAAGCTTCAGACCTACGAAACTTTCCCCACTTAGCAAACTTTGTTCCGCTGAGAATGGATGCGTCACGCGCAAGACCCCCGTTGCGGCCCTCGTTTGAACTGTAAATAGAGTCATTGTCATCCGGGATCACGTCATCCTTCAACTTTTTGATCAATTTGATCGCAGACTCGTACTTGAGTCTATCGAAACGGCGCATGCGGAACGTTGGATTTTTGATAAACTCCTCGTGGCTCTCAAGCAATAACAAATCGATGCTTTGCCTAAGCTCGGCAAACGTAGACTGTAATGCAACAGATCCTCCTTCCTCCTCAACTGAGGCTTGGTTACCCACAAGATTCTCCATGGACGCCTCAAGATGCTTGACGTCCACGTCAAAATTGATGATTGCCGTGCGGTTGAACAGCCCGGCCCCCTCGAGCAAGTTTAAGAAATATTCTGCAATGAAGTCGTAACTTCTAAAAAGACCGAGTGTTTTAAAGGAAGAGGGCAAGTTGGAGAAAATTGAATTGAACAAGTTTTCCAAAAAAAGCGAGAAATCGAGAATGAAGAAATTCGGGTCCTTGTTTTCCTCCATTGGGAACCAGTTATCGTATTCCACCATGTCAAGGAGCTCGCTGACCTTTTGATCAACCATCTTGAAGATCGCGTCCTCGGAATACTTTCGCACTTGGGCAAATAGTTCGATCGCTTTTAGCTTGAATGTGGAATTTGTGTCGATGTTGATGATGCCAATACCATTGTGTGTTCGAAGTCTTCTGTCTATAAGCTTGCCAATCTCGTACAAGCTGAACAAATAGTATTCCAAATTGGTATAGGTCTGTGCGACGATCTCCTTATTGTTGTGATTTTTATCAATGAACTCTTTGATGTCATTGCAGATTCCAACCCCAGACTGATCGCTCAAGACTTTTTCAAAAATCTCATTGACGATGACTTGATTGAGTTCAGAGAAGTCCGTGCTATAATGCTTTGTGGTGAAGTCGAGTACATCTTGAAGAAGTGTGCGCATGCCTAAGCAGTAATGTACATAGTCTTCGCTGAAGGGGAAGGAAATAGGCACTTTCTGAAAGTTCCGGGGGGCGAAACTGGCATCTTTTCTGTACCAGCAGATCTTCATCACATTATCATAGTCCTCTTTCTCGGTGACCACGAGTGGCATAAAGTGATCGGATTGCATGGACTCGTTGAATTCTATGCGGAAGTGTTGGATCAAGATTGGGCCAAAGTACTTCTTGAATATAATCATCAAGATGTCATGAAGCTCGGTTGTTCTATATTGGCTGTTTTCCATGACTTGCAAGAAGCTACCTAGAATGTCCTTGAAGTCGGCCAACTCATTTAAATCGTTCAAGCCCCATTTCTTGCGCTCCAAGTGTTGGATGAGAACAGGTTTGAGTTTGATTGCAAATGACTCCCAGAGATCGTTTGCGGTATCATTTGATCTGAGCTCAAATTTGGTCTTGGTATTGATTTGTTTGTCGACGGTAAAGAAAGCAGCTATCTTTTGAAGGTACGCCTCAAGGGCCTCGATTCCACTGAATGTGACCGTGGGCTCTTGATAAAATGCCAGTTTTTCTTTTGTACTCAGTGACAATGTAATGGGATAAATAATTCTTCGATATTTCTTCATCCACTCTTTGTGGTAGGAAGCACAGAGACTAGGAAGCTCTTCAAGAGACTGATATACCAAAATACAGTCGTAAATCGGCGCTAAAGTTATGGAAAGTTCAGCGACATCAAACACGTTAAAATTCAAGGCCGGGTCCCGCATTGAGAGCTCAACAGCTGAATTGAGCCTGTGCGGTAATAATGCAACAGAATTCGGGTCCGATCTTATGGATTCCCAATTCTGATTGAGTTCCTCGAGATTTGCGAAGATGGCCCCGCCAATGGGCTCGATCTTGCGCTCAATTTGCGTGCTGAGCCACTTGCATGCGGTGTCAAACGATTCCTCTTTGATCATTGAGGTTAGGTGAGGAATTGAGTCGTAGATCTTGACAGAAAAAGAGAAATCTTTAACTTTGGGCAAGTGTATCGAAGTGAGCTCCTCTATGAGCTTGAGCGCACTGAAATACTTGTGCTGTTTGATCCAGTCGTGGATCTTGTTCGTGATCTCCAACACCTGAATGCATATATTCAAGACCTCGATGGTTTCGTTGATTTTGCTTGAGGTTTCTCTAGTTTTTATGAGCGCCTTTTTCTTTGCAATGAGCTCAAAAACGCTTTTGTTCAAGAAATCGTTGACCTGGGTCAAGCTTCCCCGAAGCTCATTCGACTGAAGGCTGACCTGGTCTATGCTATCAATACAAGTGTTGATATCGGTGGCCGAATTGAGCAGTTTTGCGCTCAACTCCTCATCTTTCCCCTTGACAATGTCATTGAGCTTGGTGATGAAATCTGCAAGTGCATTCGCCCTCAAGGCGTCGGTAATGATTGGGGCCAAACTATCCAAATAGTCTTCAGAGCTGAGCGAGGTCTGGAACGCATCGGCGTCTCTAATGAGAAGGTTTTCGAGCTGAAGGGCATTAAAGCCAGCTTCCTTGTGGCTGCCGCCGTTGATTTGTGCCGGAGCCATGAGCCTTATTGTTATAAATTCTAGCTTTGTAGAAGGTAGTTGATATTGGTAATTAGTATGGGGCCATGGGCCACGGGCCAGCAGGCGCGATCAGCACGCGCGGCCCGAGCCATACTGAGACCGGCCACTGGTGAAAGTAGAGAGAGGACAGGCGAATATCGATATAATTTCATTTGTAGAAGTTTTATGATGATTGAACTCAGCACTTTAAGATGCTTTCTTACTATCGATTCTGAAAAATGAAAATTCACGCTTTTGCATGTCACTTTTTATCTACTTATGGACTCCCCGATCCACGAGATCTTCGTCCGCCTGGCAGCGGGACTCTGGGGCCAGCGCCGCACGCGGGGGCCTTGAATCTTGGATCTGGACCTGGGCTCACTATATATGAATGGTGACTAGATTGAGACCGCCCAGACCTTTATTCCAAACGTTTTCTTATTTTCATACCATTAAAAAAGGCCGCTGAAAACAAACAAACCCTTCTGATTACTCACCAAACTATGGCATCCAATAACGTTTTGGTCTTGGGGCCTCCGCACAGCGGAAAGATCCGGGTCGCTCAGCACATCACTAAGGATCTAGACACGAGCACGATCCAAGCTAAATCCCATAGTGGCCTCATATATAGTTTCCGCTTGGTCACAAAATACTATTGTCTGCGCGTGAAGTTGCTAGTAGAGGAATTTCCCGATTCTAGGAACTCCCCAGACTCGACTGTTGCCCTGCTAAAGGCGTTTTGCAAAGAGTTTGGATCATCGGAATTCTCCGAGCTTCGTGACGAGCTAGATGGCTTGGTATTCACGCTTGATGTTTCAAAGCATTCGGAAGCGATGTCTCTTGTTGATCTATACCTCAAGCTCAAAGACATGTTTGAAGACGATGGTGTGTTTATGGCAGTGGTGGCTTTTGGAAACGCCAGCCAACAGAACCTAGACGAATTGGAAGACAAGGTGGCTGCGCGCGGGGTTGAGTTCATCAATTTTATCGAGCAAGGCACCAATGAATATTCCGAAAAGCTCGGTAGAGACAGACTCATGGAGATCTTTGAGGCGCATGAATGGTCGCACATGGAGCCGCGTACGAAAAGTACCGAAACACTATCGCCTGGTTCAAAAGAGCCAGTGGCGGCGCCTGAAGTCTTGCTGCCAAAAAACGATATTGATGATGAGGGCGAACGGACATCGCGTGCGGATTTGGACACGTTGTTCGCTAAGCTCAAGGTGGATAAGCTTCGAGCCGAGGGCATGAGTGAAAAAGATAAAAAAACATTTGTGGACGAATTGGTGGAGGACTACATGGAATACTTTTAGAAGCGAACTGAGGATTTCATTATGTATCAGAGCTTGGCGTTGTTTGCGGTGGCGTATTCAATGCTATATCCTGGCTCGAAATAGCACTCTTGACAGTCTTCCTCCGAAACGCCATTTTCGTGGATAAAGACAGCAAAATCAATATGTGGCGTGTTCTCGTCAATCGCAACCATGGGCGCGTGCCACACGCCTGCTCCGTATGTCACAGACTGGTTGCCTCTACATATGAAGGCCTTTAAAGAAGCGGGGTCCGGGAGCTGTGATGGCGTGCTCGGATCTGATCTCGCAACAATGACCAAATAGGATGCCTTGTGCGAAACTTGGCCCATGGGGGTAAAAGTTTGGGTCGAAAACGGGTGTCGCTCCAAAACCTTGGCCTTATATGTTTTGGTGGAGGCACTTTTCAACAGGATCAAATGCTTGGGAGACGAGCACCTGAAGATGTTCCATCTGGGAGAGGCGATTTTCCCGCTGGGGCACTGTTTTGAATTATTGACGATAGGTGCCACATTGTGGATTTTCACAGCCGTGCCGTAGTTAGCGGCAGATGACTGGACGTTTTTTATTTGGTGATCTGCGCTGATCACGCCGCCAAAGGAAGCGAATGCTTCAGGAGTGAGAGGCTCTGCCGTGACTGGCGGCAAGCTTTCGGTTGAGAAAGTTTTAAGCACCATTTCTGTGAACGTTATGCTGCACTTTGCTTACTTTGCTTGGAATCGAGATGATCAGAGAAACGCATTTGGAATTTGCATCAAGTCTTCTAGCCTGATAAGGCGATCGGAATCCGCCGAATGCGCGGCCATACCGGCCGAGGCAGTATTGATAAGGTGAAATATGGTGCGCATGCAGGCATCTCCGAATGGACTTGTGTGTATTTGTTGTTTATGGATCTATGCGTCATGAACACATGACATTTGTGGAATCAAACCAGAGATGGACTGAAGGCTCTGTGTCTCAGTGATGGTTGCCTGCGGAATGAAGTCGCATGGTAGCGCATACTGGCAATGACCAGGTCCCACCCCAATCGCCAATTGGGTGCGTGTGATGTGTGCCGTCAAACCTACCATTGAAATAGAAGGAAAAAAAAACACACACACACGTGATTTTTTTTTTGTAAATTGACTGGAAATTGACTGTTAAGGGTGGTAACCTTAATCAGAGATCTATTCTTGTAAAGAGTAGAGCCTTTATGCTTCGTATTAGTGCGTGGTGAGCTAGCCAAATTTGATGGTGCGAAGAAGCATTTTGCAAAATAGTCGGTTCCAAAGCAGAATGAAATTGATTCTGACGATCGACAATCCTGTCTTCTTGGTCAAAGCTGTTATGTCTATACAGGCATTTATACATCCCGCTAAAAAGCAAAGACGTTCACAAGTTGTGTCCATGTGACCAGATTGCAATGAGCGTAAACCTTATATTAGTGAAGGGAATCTCACTGGAAATTGGTATTAAGTGAATTGAGAACTCCATATTTCTCGAAAAAAACCAGAAAAATGTGTGAAACTTTCCAAAAAAGCTAAAATTATCTAACAGATTCCTCGTCTCTCTACGTGATTACATTGTCTGCATGTTTTGTGAACCCCTGGCTCGTGGCCTGGTCGTTATGGAGCATGGTCTCAAACTGATCCTTGGAGGGTATCAAAACTGAGGGCCTATCCAATCACAGAAACCCCTATTACAAAAGATAGATATAGAGATTACGACATAAAGAATAGAAATTTAAAGAGCACTGAAACCAGATCAAATTGGTGAAAAAATAAAACAATACTCGAGTCAACGTGAGTACCCTGGTTAAATGGAAAAAACCGGGGTCACGATGCCGCAACAGCCTGCACACTACACTCGCAACAGCATTAAGTTTAACTCCGATTCTCGCCTTCATATCCACAGATCCACCACCATTCCCTGAAATCATGACTAAGCTCCCTAAAGCGGCCTTGGAGCACGCAGAGTCCAACCGTGCTTCCGATGATGATGACGCGGCCACGGCGGTGCACACAGATGAGCCCTCGTACATGATGTATATGCCGCAAGAGGGGACTTTTGGAGATTCCACCACACTATACGATGGGGCGCCAGGACTGTCGTCACAGACGATGCAACAGCGGCCACGCCACCCCAGCATGAGCAGCACGGCGTTTCGTGCGTCCCTCAAGCAGATGAACTTCAACAACAACCGTGTGGCGTTGGACCGTGCCATCAATAACACGATCGAGATCTTACTGAGCCTCACCGAAGAAAACAAGCTGAGGCCGGTGTTTTTCCCCGCTGAAAGCTCGGACACAGAGAACCTCTTGCTCAACTCGCCGCGTGCACACTTAGCGCTCGTTCGTAGCAACACGGATTTAGAGACGAAAACGCTCGCGAAGGCCCCTGCTGAGATTGTGCTGGACGAAAGCATATCTGTCGAGCCCACGGACTTCAAGGTGCTCAAGCTCAACTTGAAAATGGGCCACAGCGCCAACGTCTTGACCCACATGGACAAGAAGTCGATCTCCTCGTTGCTTGAGCAGAAGTTGGTGCAACAAGTAAAGTACCTCCTCAATCTCAAGGACCGTGTGGACGACACGCTGTCGAAAGTGTTTGTAACCGGCGATCTCAACGCGGGAAAGTCGACTTTTTGCAACGCCTTGTTGCGCCGTAAAGTGCTTCCGGAGGATCAGCAGCCCTGCACATCGATTTTCTGCGAGGTCATTGACGCGAAAACCGAGAACAAGGGTATTGAAGAAGTGCACGCCGTTCCGCTCGGTATCACCTACGACAAGCGCAACGAGGCGTCGTACATCAAACACCCTATCCTGCATTTGGAGGACTTGGTGTATGAATGTGACAAGTACGCTCTCCTTAAGGTGTATGTGCTTGACTATAGAAGCGCAGAACAAAGCTTATTGGGAAACGGCGTCATCGACATCAAGTTGATTGACGCGCCGGGCCTCAACATGGACCTGTACCAAACGACCCAGGTGTTCTCGCGCCAGGAAGAAATCGACTTGGTTGTATTTGTCGTGAGTGCAGAAAATCACTTCACATTGTCTGCCAAGGAGTTCATTGCTGCTGCTGCGGCAGAGAAACGCTACGTTTTCATTGTGGTCAACCGTTTTGACAACATCAAGAATAAGGACAAATGCATGAACAAGATCCTAGATCAGGTTAAGAGTTTATCCCCCGATACTCATAAAAACGCAAAGGACTTCATCCACTTTGTTAGCTCTTCATCAGTACCTGGCGGCGGCGATGATGGACCTGACGGCGGCCCTGACAGCAACGCTCCCGATTTTGCAGACCCCAATTTCGATAATTTGGAGGCCTCTCTTCGGAAATTCATCCTCGACAAACGGTCCATTTCTAAGTTACTCCCCGCTAAGAACTACCTCGTTAATCTCTTGAGTGACTTGCAAACTCTCTCTGAGATCAATCAGAAAATTTATCTCAACGAGCAAGAAACAATGAGGGAGGTTCTCAAGCAAAAGATCGGCCCCAAATACGAGACAATGGTGAAGGAATGTCTTCTGGGCAACGACAGAATTAACCGCATAGTTGAGAAAACGTGCACCGACGCTTATGACAACACCAGGAGGGAAATATTGGAGACTGTTGACAACTTTGGCTCCTCACAGATCGTGCCGTACTTAGGCTTGCAGTATGTGTATGAATACGCCAGAGATACCCAAAAGAAAATGATCGATACCATCGTGTCATCCGTGCAAAAAAGCGAGTCAAGCGCAAAGAACCTTACTGGATGTGCTGTACAAGAAATCATTGAGTTTGGAAAGCAAACCTTAGGGGATGAATTTTTGACGGATAAGGAGTTCAAGCCTGACCTCATGTTCACCAGAAGGCGTGACACAATAAAGAGGAGCCTTAATGACCTGATTGAAATTTCCGACTTTTTCGATCCATCTTTCGAACTGATGATGATGTGGCTTGGAGTTCCCGAGACGTTTGTTTCGAGTACTAGGGATCAAATTAGCTACTTTTCTCCCGGTATGCTTTTCGGGACCATACCGAGATCCATGTCTTCTATCAAGCAGACCTTGCCCACGCAACTCACGTTGCATACCTTATACTCCTCCACCAAAGTCCTCACAACTGGTGCCATGATAAGAAAGGCATACAACTTTTCTGCTGTGCTCAAGCCATCTGTGATAAAACACGCCGTTTTACCTGTCGTTCTAGGGGTTGGAGGGTTTGCTGTGTTCTACCTCATAAATGACATACCTAACGCGTTCCCCAGAAAACAGGCTCGCAAATTGAGAAAGCAAGTCATGGAGACAGATTACGCTCACATCAATGCTGACCGAATCTCGAAAGAATGCAGACTGGTCCTCAACTTCCCAGCCAGGCAGGTCATGAACAACTTCCAGACTAGCATCGACAAACGAAACGGAGAAAAGGAGAGACTAGAGTCCGAGATTAGAAACGCTGAGATTAGTTCAGGCTACTTCAAAGCTTTGTTGGAGCAAATCAGTCACCAGAAGTCATGTGTAGATGAGATTGATTTGGAGAGTGTGTACACTGTTGACTGATTAGACAGCTTCGGGCGCTTGCACACGCTAAGCACATGTTTATACCAATATTTCCTGTCCATAGAAAAATCAAGAATGAAGTTATGCTCACGTTTTCGTAGCCGAAAATCTTATTTTCTTCTCTTATGGTACATCATCAAGCCGGTGAAGATTGCTGTCAAGACGCATAGCACGCTACTTGTCTCGAAAGCCCCTCTGTAGCACAAGTTGCCAACATGACACACGCCGTCGTCGTCAGCATGGCCATCGTAAATATAGCCAAAGTATTTCTCCAATGTGAACAAAAGAAACAACGGTCCCGAATTCACCAACCCCCACGCAGTCGTGAATGATTTGGTGCCAAATTCGTCTGCAATAATCGCAGGGTATGAGCCGTTGAGGATTCCGTATGCACCGCCCACACAGAGAGAAACGAATGTAATGCCATGGATGCTGTTGGTCAGCACAAGAAACAATTGGCCGATGAACGTGAGAAGAATAGTTCCTAGGATAACCCACTGCCTTTGAGCCCTCCAGTTCTTGTAAATGTAGTCAGATATTATACCTGACGCAACCCTCCCACCGAATGAGGCAATGGAAATGGTAGAGACCTGGATGGCTTGCATGCCTGCAGCAGAGCCCTCGTGACCATTGAAAGTAAACTGCGCCCTCACGATAAATCCCACGGTGTAGATGTACATCTGGCAAACACCGCTACACAACGTCACAATGAGGAAATGTGATAGGTATGTCTTATTGCAAAGAAGGGACTTTATCGTGACAGAAGGCTTTGAGTCCGCATGCTTGTTGTCAAGCGTACCAGGAGCAACCGGTTCACCAGGTCTTGAAGAAGGCACAGCCACGCCTGTCTCGCTCAAGCTTGAGGCTTCGCTGGTGAGCACACTCAGGTTGGCAAAAGACCCCGCCGAATCCTTGCGTAAAAGATCTTGCGCTCTCAATTGATTTACCAACGGCGCGATATCCGCGGGAGATTGCGCAAATGACGAGCGGGAGTTTCTCCTACCCACTCCCCAGAACAGAAAGGATCCACGTAGAGAGTCTGGCCGCTTAATGTGAGTTAGCGCGTTCGTCTCGGTTTGTTCTGGTGCAGATCCGGCGTACACGTGCACGAACCAAGATCCCATGAACGCCACCGAGCCACAGAGGTAGGCGAGAAACGCAAGGAGGCCGCCTGCATCGCCACCAAAGAATTTTGCAGCCACAATCGAGAAAAGAGTGGCGGCTAGGCCGTAGGCGCCAACAGGGATCGCGCCCGCAGAGCCCCTATGATTGGGGAAATTGGCCTGGGCGGCTTTCAAGCAGGAGAAAAAGCTTGTCACGGACCCAAACCCCATGAGCGCCATCAGCAAGCAGATGAACGGTAAGTTCGAGGTTGCGTGCACGTAGATCTTGTTAAGAGCGAAATAGCCGAGAAAAATGCAAAGCGAGCCAAGCATGATAGCTATCTGAGGCCCTGCCCAGTCTATCAATAGCCCCGCGGGCAAGCCGCCAAGCCCAGAGCCCAAATTTACCGCCACTGAAATCGTTGCGGCGTCCGATGTTGAGAGTCCAACCCGCTGCACTAATTGCGGCGAGTAGACGCCGTACAAGTATGGGGTCCCGGCGACTAATGAGACAAACATGGACGCGAGAAGCGCCACAAGCCGCGCATACTTGTGATCCCCCGCCATTTTGATGATGGGATTTATAATGGCCAAGGGCGATGTGAGTGAGGGCGGGTTTATTTTGCAGTGCTGGCCTCCTTGGAACAAAAAGAAAAGTATGTGTATTTTTGACTGGACCCGTTTGAACTTTTGTCGCGTGCCAGAATTCGCGTTATCTCGAGACTCCCTCGTGGACCCACAGATGCACTCCTCCAGCTGCGGCAGGTCCGATAAGCGGCACCACGATAAGTCCATCTTATGTGTTGTGTGGATTTATGTATGTATGTGAAAGCTTTCTGTGTTATTGACTCATTCGTGATCTTGGAATAATAAAAAGAACTTATAGATCAGATATATGAAGATAAGGAAAAACAAAAACTCACCTGTTAGGTGTTGTTATTCCTTCTCATTCTGAGGCATTTCAGAGACTTAGATCTCATTACTCGACACATTCCGTGAGAAAGCTTCACGGAATTTCACGATCGAAGGATTTAAATTCTGGACCATCAGCCGGTGATCAATGAGCTCTTGCTCTTTTGGATTGATTGTACGTTTTGCCCTGATGCTTTTTCGCTTTAAGCATCAATATGTTGCGCCTCCTTCCTGAATTGATCTGACTACGAAGTTATAAGGGCACTGGTCTGCTTTATTTGGGTTCTGCCGCCATTTTCAGTGTTTGTGATTTTTTTTTTTTTTTTCTTTTTGTTTCTCATCCACTTTTTTAATCTTGACCTGTTCGATCTGCGTAATTAAAGAAGGATTCGAAAAAGGCTAATTGACACTCTCCAAAACTCTTGTCCATGGAGTGCTCTAAGCACCTTCGTTATCATGCACCGAAATTGTCTTCGTGACATGGAAGCGCACGTGAAAAGCTCCTTCTTTTCCTTTTAATAAAATCAAAGTTTCCTTTTTTATTTTTAATGTATCCCAGTTTTTATATAATTTTTCTAATTTATCTGATCTTAAGCAAATTGGTAAAAGTATATGGCTTGATATGCTGTACTTCACTTTCCCTAACGATTGTCCGATTGAAAAAAAGCGTTTCGAGGCTTTCGCGAATTTGTGGCACAATATTCAGAGCTGACGGCTCTTTACAGATCTAGACACTCTATCTCAAATATTCATTTCGAGAACTAGTTTGAATAATGTTTCGGTGTTTAGGTAATAAATTGTGTGACAGAGGCCAAAGTGAAGTGAGATTAGTCCCGGCAGTCAATTAAATTCCAAACGCTGAATTTTTCATTGCAAAAAGGAAAAGGAGTCCAAGTCTTGACACCATATATATCAATAATTTTCTCCAACGCAAAATATTCTTGCTCAAATATCCTGCTTTAGTCTCTAGGCTCTGACTGGATGCAAATGTACGTGAGTGCGTCATGCGATGTTCACTCAAGCCTTATCAGGGGAAGTCACTGAATACACCCTTACGTGCCACATTCTGAGTTTTCAAACCTTAGCAATGAAAACTAACTGTATTTTCAAGAATATCGAATTTGTCATGCAAAAACAGCTCACGAATAACGGTGTACTTGGGCAAAACCTTTGGAGCCAATTTTGGCGTGTGCGACTCATAAGCAGGCCTGAGAGACTAGAGTCTGAGACCATGAACCGAATTCGCGAGCATTCGAAAATTGATATCAAAACTAAATCATTGAATCAAATCGTGGACAAATCATGTCCCAATCCATTACAGAGGACATTCCTATACCAGGCCTTAGCAATGCTGACTTTTTGAAGCAATTGGGTGCCTACTTTGAAACTGGCCAGGGCAATTCACCTTTTCATATTACACACAAGAGACTTGTACCCAAGTCTTCCAGCACCAAGGACGACTTATCCTCAAATGTTGTTGTTCACCCGCTGCAGTTTGCGCAAAACACTGACACGTATCTTGTACTTGTGAGAGCCAAAATCGGAGCCGATAAGAAGCTTTCGACGGCAGTGGCACCGGAAGATTTGACTGAGTTCTGGGCGAAATACTCCAAAATGCTCAAAGCAAGCATTGCCCGTAACAAGAGATGAAGCACGATCGATCGACAATGCAAGCAAGAGGAGGGGGGTACAGTGACGTACCGGTGATGCATCACACATGTATAATAAAGGCTAACTACTATGTTCTTTCCACCATGAGTAGCCCACTAGGATGTATGAAATTCACGTTTTCAATGGGCGTCTGTAGGTCCATATCATTGAGTGACGGACGCGGGGGGATGCTTGAAGTGAGCCTGAAGCCGAACGTCATTGTAAATCCATCGAAAAGCCTTTTTGTCTCGGTCTCGTCCATGGTCCATTCGTAGCTCGAATCGAGCATATGCTGATTGTACAACTCGACATACATGAACACGTCTTCCACGGGGCTTTCTTTCGGGAAAAGCACGGTTTGTCTTTTGCCGTCCTCGAACTTGATTGCAATTCGCAGCCTGTCACGCACCTCTGTGCTCGCTTGTAGTCTTTTGAAATATGGTTGTTTCCACTTAAGGTACATTTCCGAGACCCTTTTCTGCTCCTTCTCGATTTTTTTCTGCTTGTCCCGCAAAAGCGACCGTTGGAAGTCCGCGTCCTGGCGCCTGCGCATCGCCTCGGCAAGGTACTTTTCCCGTAAGTCTGCTCGTATAAGCACCAAGTCCAGCTCATACTTTGACATGCGTTTCAAAAACTTGTTGGCAATCAAAGCGTCAGGATCTTGAGTGTCCTTCACACCCCCCTGGAGTTTCAGGACCAAGGATATTCTGGGGGAACCCTTGCGCGGTCCCTCAGGAGTCATACTGGTTGTGCGGGTTAGACAAAGAAGACCAATCATGGGGAATTTGGTGATGTTTAGATTGTTTGCCAACATATACGCCTCGGGGTCCGTCACGTCGCCTCCCCAGATGATTGCATGTTCGTTTTCTTTGAAAATCGCAGTGAACTTCGGATTCGTCACAACTTTGACAAACAATGATTGGGAGCCCTCGCTCATGGAATTCGTAAGATAAACAAAGAGAAACTTGGCCCGCGTCGAGGCCATGTACAACGCCTGCGTGTAACTGCCTTGGAAGAAAGGAGGCAAATGCTCTATATTGCGGTCGGAATGATACAGAGTAAACTGTTGCAGCGGCAGTAAGTTTTCCTCTAGTTCTCTCACGA
>JAKTVE010002536.1:9247-36395 GCA_030557065.1 Metschnikowia rubicola | reverse complement strand
AAGATGTTAGCAGCTACACATCTCGGAATGTCTTTCCAACCGCCCGTCCATGATAAACAGCCAACATTGTGATTGCCATCTGCGGCACACACTGCTGATCTCCCCAAGACCAACCAGTCACATGAGCCTTTGACTACCTGACCTAACACGTCCAATGCTGTTGCCGCTGCAACATGTCTTCCTGACCTGTGCCAACGTCTTTTAAAAAAGTTCATCCATGCGCGTTTTGAGCCTTGATGCAAATGTGGGCTCGGGTGCTCTGGGTCATCGTATAGCTGTAATAACACATCTTCATCACCCGAATCGGCGTATTCCAATACGATGTCGTCCAAATCCACGAGGCCACTTCTTTTCCCTATACCGGTGTCTGTTAGCCACTTACCACCTGTCATCGAGGCTAACGCGTACGCACGTTGAATTGTGGCGTTATCGCTTTCACCCATATAGAGATCGGCGAACATTCCACTCGGTGCCATAAACTCCGCATCTTCCCACAGCAGCAACCAGTCAGGACATTCAAGCGCCTTAACGCTATCTGGAAACAGAACTATCTGCCAGGAGTGCTCGCTGTGCGTCTCTAAGCCGCTGGTGTTCAAGCTCCCGCCTTCGCTCGTCAAGGCCGGTGAATTTATGGCGTAATCCGATGGCAAACGTGTCAGTACCGCCAATGGTAAGCATAAAATCAAGCAATAAAAATGCTTGAAGGAGGCTGAATCTCTTATACGCATATTCGACGGGCCTCTTGAATAATTTCTCAAAATCAGGCATTTCTATCTTGTGTCCGTTAGCAATTTATGTGGATATTTATAGCTTGACGCCTTACCTTATCAAGACGACGACGAAAACAAAAAACAATCAAAACACTTCAAGAAATGTCGAACACAATCAATCAATCACATGACGCAAATATCGCGAATTCCACCACTCGGCAAGCAAATCTGTCTTAGAGCATAGCCTGGCGCGTCAAACAACTTATGCGCACAATGTCTACAGATAAAATGCTCAGCCCCGAAGATCCGTTTTCTTTGTTCAAGTGACGAAGATCAACAATGATCGATGGGGTAAGTAATAATAAGGATGGCTGAGTAAGTGATAATTAGGATGGCTGAGTTATTTCAGTCAATCACCTGCCCTTACCACACAATAAGAGTTGAGTGAAACTAAGCAGTGGGGTATCCGTTCACAATGGATCTTAAAGGGGTAAGTCGTGGTTTATGAAGATTTTAGTTGATTGACAACAAAGATCTCCCCAGGGGTGGTAACTACAGCGGGTACGCGTTATAACGATCTCTATTATAACGATTATTCGCGTTTCACGATAGTATGGGTGTCAACTTTTGGTTCCCCATAGTTAAGGGGCCAGATTACCGGTCCTCCGAGAGCGATTCGGTTATATAGATTTAGAGGAGTCGTTCTATTTTTTTGGCGCTTTTCTGTGTGTTTGGCCAGTAAAGCACGATTACAACTAGTCTTGGCCCTAATTTTGAGATAAATGAAAAAAAAAAACCCCGCTTTATATGACGAATGACGAAGAGGTGCGTCTGGGGGTAGAAATAGCGGAAACTTAGAGCAGCATCGGTTTGTGGTGCGTGAATCCACCCACACCCAGCCAAATGGAACTTGATTTTGGTAGAATAGATGCATCTGCATCGGATTTTTGAGTCCTTGAGTTTATTATATGCAGGTCGAGGAGGAATTTTATAACGATTTTACAACTATATCGTATCAAAACGCCTTACGTTTCAAAATCGTTATAATGAAGCGTACCCACTATACTCATACTCACCGAACTCACCACGGGAAATTCTGGCTCCCAGTCCCTAATCAGATGTATCAAGCCAAGAATAAAAAAAAATCTCAAGATGTTAGCGATTATACATTTCGGAATGTCTTGACGTGCGAGGCTAACGCGTGCGCACGTTGGATTGCGGCGTTATCACTTTCACCCAAATAGATTGACGAAGGCGCCTCTAGGTGCCATAAAGTCCGAATCTTCCCCAGCAGTAATCAGTCAGCACTATTTGGGAACAGAACTAACTGCCGTGTGTGCTCGCTGTTCGTCTTTAAGCTGCTGGTCGTACAGTTCCCACCTTCGGTCGACATAGGCCAAGGTTTTATGGCGTAATTTCATGGTCAAACTGTCAGCACCGCCGATGGTGAGTATAAAATCAAACATTAAACATGCTGTAAAGAGATTGAGTCTTTTATACGCAAATTTGACGGGCTTCTTAAATAATTTCCCAAAATAAGGCATTTGTATGTTGTGTCCGCTAACAGATTGTTTTCTTGAAAGAAACGATCTTGTAAATATTTGAAGCTTGACACCTTACCTTACCGACTCGACGACGAAAATAACCAATCAAAACACACAAAGGTATGTCGAACACAATGAAACAATCACCCGCCGCCGGCGGCGCCGCGATCCCACCACTCGGCAAGCACATGCCAATATTAACGACCCAAGGTCACGTGCCGGATATTCGCGCCAACGGTCAAGGGTTCTTTGGCTGCCCGCCAGGTTATCTGTCAACCAATGCAAGTCGGCTGCAATATGCAATCTTGACTTTAATTTCTACTAAGTTTAAACCTGACATCATTCCTTTTGATGAACGTCCGTTAGTAGCCATGAATTGGTCGCAGGCTTTGAAGAGGCAACTTGCTCCTTTGAACGAGATGTCAGCTGATCAAATGTTAGTGTTTATCTACTTTCTTCAAGGTTACTGCAAACATCGCCGCACTTAGCTTCTCTCAACGTTGAGACATGACAGACGAAATGAAGTTCTTTGAGGATGGGTATTGCGGAATCGCTTATGGCGTGAGTATTCCTAACGAACTTAAGAGGGTCAAACAAAGGGGGTCTCTACAGGAGTATATTGCTATGCACACGCAGCTCCAAGCGTATAATGAAATTACACCAATTCCTGTCACCGATCGGGTTCTCAAGGAGTCTTTCATCAGCGGTGTTCAGAATTACGCGCGGCAAAGATACTTGAAAACGATCACATCCTCACGCGCCGAGATTGCGAACGAAGAAGAAGTGCCTGAAGTCATGAGAGAAGCAGAACGGTTAGTGAGAGATGGCGTTTTTTCTGAATACGGTGATGCCAGAATGACTGTGCAAATGCACCAAGACCTAGGCAGTGCGTCCATGGAGGACCTTCAGGGAATCTGGAATCGTAGTTCAGCGATTCCCGGCTTTTGTCCGAATCACAAACCTCACTCTGACCAATAGAGAGAGCAAGCTATCCTGTCGCGAACTCCATTCTCAAGGTCATCGTCGTTTGTTGCGAACTGATCGCGGTTGAGTAATTCTGGGTACCAAACGCGCATCGCATGGACAAAACAGTTTTCAAAGACAACAAAGAGCACAGGGTCCGTCTTACGGTTTCCAAGGGCAGGATAGATGTCAAGGACTGACCTACTTGCCAGTACATTGTCCAAAATTACCATTAAGTCATCGAGAGCCACAGGCGTTGTAGTCTTACCAAGCAAGATCGATGCAACAAACAAGTCTGAATGTTTCTGGGAATGCTCCGCGTGATGGAGCTACCGAAATTTTCGGATACCCGCGCGTTGTGTTTGAGTCAGACGATATGCAATTGGATGCTCTCTGCTTGACGAAGTTCTCAAACCATTACGTGCCACAGGACGAATACGTGAACGCGCCTTACGAACGTGTTCAATACCACGAGGCGTTTCCTGCGAGACAAAACTATGATGACCACAGATATACGAAATCGATCGGACAGAGCATTACTGCAACAGGTTCAGCCATTACGCGAAACGCCGTGAAGGTAGTAAAAGAAGAGAGGTCAGCGGTTGACGCTCCAGCCGTTGATACCGAGTATGGGAGCCTTACGGAGGCATTCAATTCCAGTTTATCTCATATTGAATTATCGTAGAAAACGGAAATTGTCGCAAAATCCAAAAAAAGTTCTCGTCTTTCCAGAAAATTACAGTTCCACAAAGGCCCAAAAAATTTCGTTTGATTTTCCAAGAAAGGAGTCGTTATAGACACCACAAAATTTGCAATATCAGAAAATTCAAAAGCCTGAAAACAATTTACTTCAACTTTTTTTAAAGATACTTCACACTATAGGACGCTCTCGTCAGAGTGTGACAGGCACACCCCAACAAACGCAGAAACTATACAACATAGAAAAAAAAAACATACAATAGACCGCAACTTCACCCCAGGCATCGATACAAAGATGCCGAGTATATCAGATCCTTCGTCTTTATAGCCCGAAGAAACACCGGTGTGTTCACAGTGCCATAAATTTTCTGGGAAATGGGTGAACTGGTATTCAAAATTGACGAAAATGCTTATCCATGTTTTTTTGTGAAATTACAACATTTGTTCAACAGGTCCCTCGAACCCAAAATCGGTTCGACGAGCTGGAAATTGAATTTATGCTTTTAGTCCAACTTGCAAAATGTTTTAAACATACAGAAGCGCAAGTGGTTTAAGGGTAAAATCCAACGTTGCCATCGTTGGGCTCCCGGTTCGAGTCCGGGCTTGCGCAGTTTATATCTTTTTGTTTTTTTGGCGTGAAGCCGCACACCGCTGCACAATAAAGTAACCTTTTTTAAGGATTTGCAACAAATTTCAAGATGGTGAAGAACGTATCCCGTGATTTTCTGATCTTGTAGACTACTTTATACTTACGAAAGATTGGCGTCGCGGATACTCGACGGAGTGAATCAATAATCATTCCACAATAAACGAATTAGAGAGCTCCAGCGAGCTGGCAGGAGTACTCCGGAAAACATCAACATGATTAAAGAAATGTGGGGGTTTTGCGAGTCCGTAAAGACAAATTGTTGCGAATGAAAGAATCAAGCCGATTAATTTGAGCTTTAAAAAAGATATTCCAGGCTAGTGTTACCATAATTCGAGACAATAATAAAGTAGTGCCCGAGACAAGATGTGGTCTATTAGCCACCTTGCATGGTTTGAGACTCAGTTCTATCTTTTTATGAAGCACTTGTGTATTTCTCATTTTTGGTCAATTTCTACATGAAATCCAATAGCCACTAACCTCGGTATTAATTGGCGTGTACTGGCGGCTATTATAGAGATAATAAAAAAGATACATTTACCTACAATTTTTGGCTGCAAGACTGATTCGATCATCAAGACATCCACGAAAAACGTCATGACAATGCTAAACAAACAAACAAACAAGATTTCACTAAACTCCTCGAAGTTAAATTCTCACGTGGAGAAAGCGAGCTAATTTTGCCGCAAATTTTATTAAAAGGGTATTGTTTCTGACATATGCAGTATTATGGCGATCAGTATATTAGGTAGATTTCTAAGCGAGCATTACTCGTGGAACTTTCCATACATCAGAGAGTCAATCGGCATTAAATGTCAGTTTCTATGTAAGCTATCTAGTCGCCGACAAACCTGTGTAGTCTGGGGCAATGTGACATTGGGTACTCACCTTAATATGTGAACTTTTTCTTTCAGCCCTTGTTTATCGCTCAAAGAAAGGGGGACAAGCCTTAAAAATTTGTCTTGACATGATATCAAGGCAAATCCCGTGTGAACGATGAGAATTTCTTTCCATATGAGTGCTGACATTGATTTGCGTGGCATGTGCCCGCAGCTGTCATTAAACCATACCCCAGCTGTCTCAGAATCTTCTTCAACACCCTTGAATTCTCGTAAAAGTCTCGTTCTACACCCCCTTTGAGGCTATGCACCCCACACTTTCCTCACAAACTTCTCCATATTGACACTGTACCGCAGCTGCCCCACGCACCACGGATGACGCAAGATTTGCAGAGGCGGCGGGCGGTCCGAGGCGGTCTTCTTCAAGCAGTAGCCCAAAAAGTTCCGGAACGAGTCCAGCCAGCGGATCTGTTCCTGCAAATTGTCTTCCAACTGAGGCTCACATTCCAAAATCAACAGTAGAAGCTCAATGGGGCCTAGCGGAGCCAGGTTTTGCGCCACAAAGGGGAACCGCCCCTGGGCCACTTCCAAAAGCGTGACCCCTAACAGCCATACATCGCAACTCACAGTGTACGGCTGGCCCATAATCCGTTCTGGGGCCATGTAATACTGTGTCCCGACAAATGTCGTTGCCAAGGAGTTCACAACATCGCCGCTCACGCCAAAATCGCAGATTTTCACATTGCCTTTGGTATCTAGCAAGATATTGCTAGGCTTTATGTCACGATGAATGATCTTCTGCTCATGGAGGTAACTGAGCCCCTTTAGAACAGACTCGGCTATTTTACCGAGCACTTTTTCACTGACCCGGTTTGTCGAGTCTAGTTCCAACACGCGCTTGTAGATCGCGTCCAACGTGCCGCCTCCCATGTACTCCATGGCGATTCCAATCATCAGCTGTTTCTCAACCATAAACGTGCCGTAGTATTTCACGATGTTTGGCGAGTGGCACAGCCGGTTGTATTGTAGCTCACGAATAATTTGTTTCTGCACATCGGGGTTAGGGTCTGTGTTGATGAGTTTGAGTGCAAAAACAGGAGACCCTCTTTTGAGCACGCATTTCGCCACACTGCCGCCATTCCCTTCGCCCAATTTGCTAAGCTCGGTGATCAGATTCGAGTTTGCAAGGCAGTTCCATTCCTCAGGTGTCACATCATCCAAACAGGCCACGCTTGGGGCCTCTTTGGCCAGATCTAGAGAAATCTTTAGCTTATCTGTTTTTGCCTCGATTTCAGCGATTGAATCATCTTTTTCCGTCAGATTTTCGATGCCAGGCGCGTGTGAGTGTGATCCATCAATCTTCGTGAAGTCTAGAGGGACAGGTTTGCGCCGGAGCGGTTTCTGGGCCGGCCTGGGCATGTACGGTAATGGCACGGGCGCATTTAGTACTGAGGCGTCCAAATCTGACGCAAATTTGCCCGAAATTTCGCCCTGACAATGCAGTAGCGGCTGTGGAATCGAGAGCAGAAGTTTCTGGTTCTGTGGGTGGCGTCTAGGTGGCGGGAGGTGGAACATGGGGCTCTGCTCAGACATTTTCCGATCCGATAATGGCCGTTTCAGGCTGAAACAGATAGAAATGAGTGTTTACACAAGGAAGATCAGCCAGATTCGGGGACTCTATACTCAAGTTTCTCGCGTGATTAATTCAAAACTAAATATTCTTTGGATCTAACGGCAGTGTGTATTTGCTTTGACGCCTTTTGCTGAAAGTTTCAATCAGGCCACTTCATGTAAGAACATGTCCTGTGTAGCGGAGCGCGTGGGTGCGTCCATACTCAATCCAGGGCCTGGCCCGATCCGATCTGCGCTTGCCATAGGTACCACCAGGCAGTCGAAAGAGCAAAATAGACAAGGCAAAAGAATCGGAAGCTGATTAAAAGCGGACTCAAAAGCCTTGCATCCACATTTTGTGAATCTTTGAGCACAGAAAAGCTAGGGTTTTGTTATGTGATCTTTTCCTTTCCGCATCACCCCATGGAGCGTGCCTGTGACGTGGCTCCGGTCGCTGCCACCGGCCGACGCGCCGCACGGCATTGCATCATACCCAACTCGCTATCGCCATCCCATGCAAATTGCCGTGCGTGTCAATCCGCCAGATCACACTTTTGCATAGAAATTTGGGCTTTTTCCATATCAACGGTATTTCTGCCGGTTTAGCTGAGGACGCAAACCAGTTTTCATATTCAGGGGTATGTTTATACGTTTGTAATCGCTGTTTAAACCAATGTATTTTATCGATGGGCTTTACCATCGAAAGTCATTGGTTCATCCATCGCTGGAGATAGCTTATTCATGTCTATGTGACCTTCTTCTTAGCCTTTTTTGCGGTCTTTTTTCCTGCCGGAAGCTTTTTGATGAGCTTGTCTTTCTTTGGATCTATCTCACCACTGTCCTCCCCAGTATCCTCCACCTCTTCATCCTTCACCGTATCGTCCTCCACTACGTCTTCGTAGTCCACCTTTTGTTTACTTGCACCACCGTTGCCGACGGAATTGCCAGTCTTGTAGATCGCCATAGGATGCGACATACCATTGTACTTCCTCGTAAAGGCGGACTTCACCTTTGTCGGGATTCCCTTCAAGACTTCAGCCCCAGTCTTGTTGCCAACACCAAGCTCCAAGACGCTATCCCAGTCATCCTTCGTGAAGTAGTATTGGTCCATTGTATCGATCACTTCTGGGATTCCACCTTCACCTTCGGACAACAATGGTTTCGTCAATGCATCACGGAGCACAGGGACGTAATCAAGGCGGAAATCACTCTTGCTAGTAGACGTCCTAAGCCTGGCATGGTACTGCAACTCCTGAAGCAAACGCATATTCTTGTTGGTTTTGGAGAAATTCCCGAGCCAGGACGTGAAGTTAATACGGCCCACTAAAGACCCGTTTGTCTCCATCGCGGGTTTTACCGTCGACATTACTCCGTGGAAGGGGAGGAGACTCCATTGTTGTTCACTGGAGCGGATTAAAGAGTTGATCCTATCAGACTCACTGATAGCGTCTGCTGCATTTGCGACTCTCTGCAAATGCTCCTGCTGTGACAGTACGTGTGGTCTGGTGACTAGATAGTTTTCCTGTATCATCAATGGCGCGAAGTCAATATCGTTGAAGTACAAGTCAAGCTTGTCATTCAATGTGCTGCCAGAATTGGGGTTGAAAATAGGCCCACCAAGCAAACTAGCGGTGATATCAAAAGGTTTTAACATCACGTGCTTTTTCCAGCTTTCCGCTATTTCTTTCGAATTTTCATGTCCAATAACCTTCTGAGTTTTCGAGACCGTCGACATCAAATTGATGATCTGCCGAATGTCGTTGCCGGTGGCCTGTACCAACTTGCCGATTACTGAGGGCTCGAGCTTGAGTTGCTCTCTGTGCGCGATTGTAAGTAACCTGGCTCTCATCTCCACCTCGCTTGGTCTCTTAAAAGGAAGGCCAAGCGTGACTTTATCGAAAGTTCTCATTTTTGGGAGCGAGCGGTCGTTACAGATCAAAATCATGGGCATCTTTGTGATTCGACAAAACGCCGACAACGCACCTGCACCACCATGATCTCCGCTCGACATACCGTCTACCTCATCCATAATGAGACAGAATCTTCGTTCATTCACGCTGTGCTCCTTGTCACCCTTGTGCTTGAAAAAGCCCACCACAGATGTATTGTTGAGCACAGACTTGATATCAGAGTTGAGAAGGGATTTAGATCGCACATCCGAGGCATTTTTCTCGAGGATATCAAAACCCAAGTCCTTGGCCACAAGGTGAGCTGCTGTGGTCTTTCCTATTCCGGGAGGGCCCGAGATAAGCGCCGCACGGAAAACACCGGAGCCATCAGAGCCGGGGACCTTAAAGTCTTTCTTTGCATTATCAAACCATTTCAGGAGCCAATTCCGCAACTTGTTGACCTGCGTTTTGTTGCCACATATCTGCGACAAGTTGTCGGGCGCGTACTTCACGGTCCACAACTTCTCGCTGCTGGGGATAACCCGCTTTGGCTGTGGTTTTTGCGTGCTTTCCAGACTCAGTTTCGCCTGTTGCTCGGCGACCTTCCTTCTTTTCGCCTCGCGGTCTCGTTCGGCCTTTTCTTCGGCAAGAGCCTGCTCCTTGATCGCCTGCTCCTCTTCCTCTCTCTTCCGCTTGGCCGCCTGAGCGGTCTCGCTATCCCCGCCATCTGCAGGCATTCTCGTCAAGAGCTCGATGAACCCGGACTCATCAATCGCCTTGATCCCCAAGTCCTTGATTTTCTTGACTTTCGACGGTCCGGCCTCCTCACCAATCACCACCAAACTGGTTTTCTTTGAAATGCTCTTTGTGACCCTGGCGCCATACTGTTTGGCGACAGTTTCAGACGCGTCACGGTCGAGGTTGGGAAGAACGCCTGTGAAGACGATGGTGAGTCCACTCAAACAATTTGGTGCAGCTTCCGGGAGTTCCACCGAGCCCGTGGGCGCGGCGACGTTCTGCTGCCTGCTTTTCAAAGCAAAGTAGTTCAATTTTCCCTCGGCTTCGGGCGCATCGGGGAGCTCAGCATCGGGAATTGTCGAGAGAATGTCATCCGCGTGGACACCGTTTGTCTTTGTGCCTGACTCTTTCGAAACGTTTCCTGATTTTGCCCCTGAATTAGCCGCCGGCGAAACGGCCTTTTTAGCCGCCGGTTTTCTTGCCTTTGCCGGTTTGGCCTCGGGCTCGATCTCCATAAGACTTAAGTCATCTTCCGCTTCTTCTGGTTTTTCTGCCGCCGGCTCATCCTCTGGTTCACTCACATCCTCCACCTCAAAAACGTCATCTTCTTCCTCATCTGCATTCGGCTGGAATTCGTCTTCGGAATCATCTAAATCCGAGTCCAAATTGACATACTCGGCCTTTTGTGCTGCTCTTCTCGGCTTGGCGGCCGTCTTGGCGGCTATCGGGGCGCTAGAAGCTGCCTTTTTAGGCGATTTTTGAGCGGGTTCCTCCGATTTCTGAGCGTTTTCAGAACTGGCGGCTACGCCATCACTTTTGTCCGTATCTTTCTTGAAATACTTGCTAGTACTCGCTGCCGTTTTCTGGACCTTGGATGGTTTTTTTTCAGTATCATTTTTCTCCGAAGAAGCACTTTTGGTTGCTGCCAGGGGCCGTTTCTTGGGCTGAGACGTGTTAGTGAAGAAACCTAGAAAAAGAGCTGGTGAAACCAGACAGTTTTTATGAATTGATACGATTTTGTTGAGTAAAAAAGACATACGTTCTTCGCTGACTCGCCACTGCCAAAAAACAGCCGGATATCGACCATTTTGTGCTGATTCGGATTGGTTTTTGAGTGACGCGTATAGGTTTTGGTTGAGTTTAATGAGTCTATCATGAATCGCGCGCACCGGTGTAACTACCTGGCCTCGTGGAGTAGAATTAGGTCAAGACACCACATTGGTGAATTGCATAAATTGAATTTGTCACTAATGGAGATATTGATAAATATATATCTGGTTTGTCTTCAAGTGGTAAATATTGGTAAATATTGAGTCTTTAAGACCACCATAGGAGCCATGGTTTGATCAGAAATTGTTTTTTGGTGTGGTCTCATCCTTTACCATTCACTAATATTTCTCGGACTAGAATATGATTATGTTGGCAATGGGTGCCTTGGAAATGCCTAAATGCTCAACATACGTAGACCTTTAAATGACTAGTTTTCACCTGCAAGATTTATTAGCTGATGCAGGCTAATCAAACATGCGATTGGCTTTCGTGTTGATCGGTAAGAAAAAACTTGCGCCATTTCAATATCTATGCTGATATACATGTTGCAGGCTCGGACTCAATGATATGACACATGGTAGAATTCAAAAAAACGTCAGCACATGTATTGTAAAGATGGAACTCTGCAAGTGTTGCGAGCAAAAACAACCGTTTCACATCAATATTTGACAGACGTGAGCCCTTATTGAAATCGAACACTCACATAGTGGCAGGCGTATGCCATAAAACTCATCAAGGTGGTATTTAGCAAGATGGCATCGTGATGAATTTGATATAACGTGGATGCCCTTAGGGACACCGCCCTTGGGGACACCACCAAGAGTTCCAATTATCTAATCTCAAAATCCGAATGATTAATCTCGGTCTTGACGAAAACTCTTTGATTTTGAGGCTTGAGGGCCGACTCACACCGAAAAGTCCAAGTATCAGGCATTTTTCGGGGCGGTTTGCACTTTTCTGCTCACAAAACTCACTTCTTTGAGCTCTCCTTGTCCAAGAAGTCAGTCCACAAAGAGATAAGCCCCAGCCGCTGCGGTTTTCCTTCCTCATGTTTCCCACTATGCATCAATCCTGCCTGGATTTTCTTTTCGTCGTCCCAATCGAGAAGACCCGCTATGAGCGCAAGCGCCTCGAATTTTTTCGTGTCTCCACGTGGAATCTGGAGGAAATTGAGAATCAAGTTCGACACTAGCGTGCGGTCCACGGTGTGGTCAGAATCGCCCAGTTTCTGCTTGAGCATCGATAATGATTTCGTCAAGTGTTCATTCAAAATGATGGCCTCATGACGCAACTTGCCGATAATGAGCTGCTTGCTATGCACGTCTTCTTCCAAAAGCTTGATCTTCTCCTTTTCCTTTTCAAGCTGCTCGATTTCACGGACCCGTGTTTCCAAAAGTTCCTTTGTATGCAGGACCTCTGAATCAAGAGACTTGTTCTCCGCCTGTAACTTTTCAATTTCGTCGTCTTTTCCTTTGATTAGAGTTTCGAGCTCGGCAATTCTGGCCTCAAGTGTATGTGCTGTGTCTCTGGCCGCAGCTTCCACCTTCTCCACAGCACGCTCCCGGTCGCCAAGTCTGTCTCTGACCTCTTCTAAAGCTGCAGTCAAGTTTTTGTTTTCTATCGTGCCCTCTTCCTTCTCCAATTCAAGCTCATTATAAGCGCTATTCTGCGAACTTATCTTTTTGTTGAGACGCCCGACTTCGTGTTCCAAAGAGTACTTCTCGTCTTGTAAAGACTCCTCCTTGGCCAGAAATTCACGGCGCATAGTGCCCATGAGCAGACTCAATCGGTCACATTCCCTATTCAAATCAAGCGCTTCTGTCTTGAGTGATTCGATCACATCAAGATACTTTTGGTTTTGTGAGTCTTGGGTTGTTTTTTTTTGCGTGAATTTCTCGTGCTCTTTTTCGAGGTCCTTTAATTTCGCATTTATCTGATCTTTTTCTAACCCAAACTTATCCCTGTCCTCCTTGGCCTCCGCCAACTCTTGCTTCACTTCATCCAACTCTTTTTGAGTAGCTTTGAAATTCTGGAACACGGTTTTCATGCTCGAGATCTTGCTCAAAAACCCTTCTAATTGTTCCTGTGCATGGTCTCTTTCCAGCTCGGTTTTCTCGAGCGTTTCCTCTAGTTCCTGTACTCTGGCCAACGATTCTGTATCGGAGCTTACTTCTTTCGACGCTTGGTGCTGCTGTAGCGCGGCATCCTTCTCTGCCAATGCCCTTTTTAATGCCTTGATTTGGTCATGAAGATCAACTTCCCCAAAAATCTCAGGGTTTGAAATGCTCTCGGCATTCTCGCGCGGGCTATCATCGACTTCCGTCTCTTTGAGGTTATGTGAAGGTGCAATATCCGCAGACTTCGTGTCGTTACCGATCGATTCGTGACCGTTTTTGTCGTTTCTCATCGACTCAGAAGAATGGCCATTGTCAGGGCACGATTCTTCGTTAATATGGACATTATTTGACGTAATATCATCGTTTGTGGTCGATGCGGCCTTTTCGGGTGGCTCATGATGGGCTTCATCAGTGGCTTTCGTCAGATTTGCGGAATTTCCGTTCAAATTTACAACACTTTCTCCGTCTAGATGCAGATCTTCAGTGGCCGGTTCCAGCACGTCTTCAGCCACTTTTGTCAACCCCAGACTGGACTGAGTATCTTCTACATCCTTTTCGGGTATGGTTTGAGTCTCATTTTGCACTAGTTCCGTGTCCAACTCCGGTTCTTGTAGAATCTCTGAGTCCTCGGCCAAAATCGTATCAATCAGGTCTAGAGCGGTCGTTATTTCACGCATTTCTGCCTTTTCAAGACCGTTTGACGTTTGCGCTTTTGTGATGTTTGAATCTTCACCACTTTTGGTAGCCACTTGTCCATTTTTTGAGGCGCTGGTGTCTTTCTTTCCGTCGATAAGACTTGTCTCCATGCCGTTCAACTCACCGTTATTGGGCCCGGCCAAAGAGGCTTGTACATCGTCCAAAGCACCCAAATCATCGTCCCAGAAATCGTCTGCGTCCTCGTTTGACCACGACGGAGATGTACTTCCGACAGCAGGCATGTTTTGTTTCCCAGTTTTCGGCTACTTATTTCAACTGACTAAACAGAGTCTATTGTATAGGAGTGCACCGAGCGCCGGGGCCACGCACGCGAACAGGCTGGCGGAATTAGGCCCTATTTTCTATTTTCGGGGCGGCCGCGCGCAGATCTCGTCGGCGGCCTCAATACTTTAATCTGTTTATGAATATGTTCATTACTTGATCTTTTGCTTAGATTATTTTTGGATGAGTACAAAATCTAGCAGGTAATTTCTTGAAACGGGTGATATTAATTTGATGAAAAAATGTCAAAAACGGAAGGTGGTTTGTTGTTTGTTCCTGTTCTGATTTGTAGATCAACGTTAGCACAGGGCGAGCCTGAACCGGCGCCCCACCCGAATTAGGGCCTCGCTTGCTTGTATCACTTACATCGCCAAAAAGAGTATCATGCTCGTGGTTTCGAAATTAGGCGGAAAAAATCTAGAAATTTCGGGACAAATAAACTCTTGGCTTTCTTTACTTTTTGACTTTTCCACTGGGATCTCGATTTGGCTTATTCCTTTCCTCCCACAATGGGCTCTGGCCCTGATTCTTGGCCTGACGCGCGGCTCGTATATTGCGGCCCTGAATTTGGGGGCAATCAAACTCTCGCATATTATGAGATAAAGTGATATTTCTTCCCAGGTACTTTCTCTGCTTCATCTTTTTAAAGAATGTACCAAGCTCGACTATGTTGCTGAGCCAAACAGCTCCCCATCTTACAGCCCGACTGTATGCTTTCTAATAGCCTGCCGATATTTCTCTCAATCATCGAATATGCGAGCCTATCTGATTTCGTGAAATTGTTTCTCAGTGAATAATTATACGCTCGTAAGTAGTCAAATCTTGGATAACAAGTGGGCTTCCGTGGCCATTTCAAGTGATACATCTGAAAGTTTCACAGAGAAGCCAATTGCAATTAATTTAAAGTTTTCTAAAGTTGGCTCTGGCTACTTGTCACTGAGACTGATAAGCTGGCCGAACATAAGATAAACTCCACGTTGGCATGTATGTCACGTGATCTTTCAATTAGCCGATACCAGTTCTTATGTTTATCGCTTCAAAAATTTTGGTTACATCGTCAATCAGAAAGAAAGATATAACGTATTCAGAAAGCAAGTGGCATGATGGTTTACTTTTGTTCCGGTTTGCGTGCAATCACGTTTCTTATATACACCTGAGCTCGATTGGGAGTGCTCAAGATTAGTTTTACAGACCCGTATCAGCAGTAGCGGAAAGTATCGCAGTTTATCAACATTATGATATGAAATTTTTGAGTTTTCAGGCAATTCTGAGGATACAGCAAGGTTTACATTGCTTCTCCCGAGGCACACAATAATGGTATTGTACAGTTTTCCTGATTGGTATTCAACTACTGGCTTGAATCCTTGAACGATCATCACTTACTTCTATTATAAGGACATTACAACTTGCTTTGCTTTAAACCATCATACTATGACTACATCAGCCAGTACATATTTTCTTTATTAAGAGAATTTTATACACGCCACCTGAGCCAGACCCGGCCACAGACAACTATAGGATTGGGTTGTTTAGATGTTGGATGGGTACAACATGACTCTGACGGAAGCACCGAACGACTTAGGAGGCAAGTTCTTCTTGAAGTTGGCTCTCACAACACCGTTGTTGCCGTGGGTTCTGGTGACCTTGCCCCAGATGACTCTCACCTTGGTGCCTCTGATCTCTCTCTTGCCTCTGTAGACGTAGGCAATTCTCTTACCAAGGTAGAACTTAGCCTCCTTTGGCGTCTGAACACCCTCAAGCTGGATCAAGGACACGTTGGGGTTGGTGACGCTCTTGGAGCGCTGGTAGGAAACGTGCTTACCCTTGACGTACACTGAAAGTTAGTATTTTGCTGCATAAATGGACCCCGCGAAGGGGGTGACTTTGAAGTCTGGCGGCGGTAGGAACATGGATAATGCATCGGTTTGCGGTCAAATTTCGAGAAACGCTGAAGCTTAGAGATATGGAATCTCCCATAATTGTATCACCATCATGATTTAAAACATGTGGCAAATATGTGTGGCCTTTCAGGTTCCCCTCAGTGGCTTCAACATGGACCACAATGAATGATTAAAATGATGTATGAACGACCAACAACATTCACCAATGTCCGCTATGCAATAACGTGTTTGTCATGTCACGCTCATATCCTCCGGTCGCCAAATCTTCGTTTTGTGTACATACATCTCTGAGACTCAGCCATTATGTATCGGTTTAGTGATTGAAGAAGAAGATTTCTCTGTGAATAGGTCAAAAATTTTCCGACAGTGTGAGTAGGGAAAATTCTTCGCGGGCCTGCACAGGGAGCCAGAATTGCAACCAAAAGCCCGCTGCGCTCAGCGTGAGTCTCAGTGAGCCAGAAACATCCGTACATCCTGGACTCGAAATTATGCGTCGAGACTTCACATTCGCGTTTCTGTTATGCAAGTCGCGCGCTTGTTTCTGCAGAGGTCACGTGTGAGTGCCCTACTCGCAGGCACGTGACAAGCCCTAATTTACTGACCGTCATAAGGGAAGTATAGTGAGACCCGTTTTTGACGATCTTGATTGAAAAGCATGAACTTGCCTTAGTTTGCGAAGAATGATCGAGCTGATGCTTTTCTTAGCAAATTCATTTTATGAAGAAGGGTGTTTGGGGCACAATCTCTAGCTTTGCCCTAAACCTGTAGTCTCTATAAGAAGGTCCCACTGCGCCATGGCCCACGGTGCTCATGGTTTGCAGCCGATCTAGCGAGCTACCCAAAAGAACCACCGTCTCATTAGGCCATGTAGGTTTCAAATGACCACGTAATTTTACTCCATTTCCAATAATATTTCAAGATGTAGTGCCTTTGAAAGCGAAATTTGTCTCCCAAGATTATATTTTTGGCAACGTTTGTGCTTTTATCGAGCCGATGTGATGATCCTCATTACCGGTGTTTTTATTTTACAGTGAGTGGAGGATTTCCTCAAGTAGATTGTTCAATCACTGATGATTTGCAAACTAGCCTCGCATAGTATACATGTCCGGGACCCGAACGGAAGTGTCATGAGAAGCAAATTGCAAAGAGAAAAATAATCAGGAGCCATTAAGGCGATGACAACCTAGTTAAATCTCATACGCAGCCAAGTCAAGTTATCAACGCAAGGCATGGTAGCGAAGCTGGTTAGGGTTTTGTATGTAGTCATATAAAGTTTTGTGGAGAGCTAGCTAAGCAATTCTGTCTCCCAGTCCTCAATCAGATGTATCGAGCAAAAAAAAAAAAATAAGAATAAAAAAAAATAAAAAGAATGAACGATGTTGTAATATCAAGGCGGTGTCGAGCATTCTAGAACCTCCTATGTATATATTGAACAACCTGCACACTTTTGATTATTGACATCGTGGGCGGGGACCCCGACATTCATAAGCCTTGGTGCAATGTCCTCTCACTAGCCGTTGTAGAGAAGGTCAACTTGTCCATACTATACTCTTTCCGGTAAAATATCGCCTCTTGTTAAATATGGTAGATTTAAGAAGAAGCTTCAAGAGATGTGAGGCGCAAATTTAAGTTCAATGAACCACGTAAATCAAATTTCGTTGTTGATGTTTTCAGCAACTATTATCTTTCGTGTTTGATTATTTGTCTCTATCAAACGATACAAATGCCTTAGTTTCAAAGTCTGGTCCATGTATCCCTAAGGATTTGTGAATAAAACCATTTAGAGCTTATGGTCACGGCAATACTTTCGGCACTCCTGTTGCCCTTGTTGCCCTATTGCAACACCAACAAACGAATATTGATGTTCTCGTTTCACATTTTACAACAATTCTAAGCGACTACATGTCAATGCCAACTGCAGCAGCTTCCACGCCCCATCTTTTCCACATGCACACGCAGTAGGGAATGAGCAATGAATGACCTTCCTACTACAACGATGCAACTACAGATATCAGACAATGAACGTATGAATCATTTATTCGGATCAGATCTTAACCTCCAGCTCGCTCTCCCACCTGGCGCGGTTGAATCTCCAGTGTAGAGCCGAGTCACCGTCGTGTTTGCATCCTTTCACCGAGCCCAGGGGCACGTTGCCAATGCTCAAGCTGGCGACATTTGCTAAGCTCACCAACGGGTCGCTTCCAGCGGTGCCGTTTTCGCCCTGGAAATCCACCAGGTCAAACCACCGCACTTTCCAAGGCGCACCGGCCTCCTTCTCCTGTTTCCGCAACTCTCTTTGCTCGTTTTCAATAAGCGACTTTTCCTTCGAGATCAAATCGTAATTGCCCGCCTTCGTGGCAGCGGCAACCTTTTGCCACGCCTTTCTCGACTCTAGCTTATGCTGTTCCTCAATAGGCTTGACCACGAGGTGCTCGGGCGTCTTTTCGGCCGCGTTATAGAACAACTCGCTGCTGCTGCTGCTGGGCGTGTGGGAACCTTTCCCAATATAGGATTTGCCCGACCATTGTCCGCTAATGGTGGCCAACGCCTTTTCCTTGTGTGCGCTGGCCAACTTGTCTGTATAAATTCTTGCTTTGAACGAGTTTTTCTTGCCGCTGAAGTACCCACGCCCAGCGTAGTCGATCACGGTGAGGTAGCCCGAGGAGCTCTGGATATACGAGGTTCCCTCCAACTCCACAAACGGCGACGCGACAATGAGGCCCTCGATATGCAAGGGAGGAAGCGTGATCAAGTAAGTTTCGTTCAAATCCTTGAACTCCAAAATCGCGTGGCCGTATTGCTTAACATTGATCAGGGTGGCGCTGATTGTGGCCTTAACGCCATTGTATCCTTGCAACGTGGTGTTATTCTTCTCATTTAAGATCGCGTACGCAGTCACGGGCGGGTGGTGCGATACTTGTTCGCTCAAAAGCACCGTTTCGCCGAGTTTTTCGTCATTGGACGAATCAGGCCATTTCCCCACGAAAAGCTCGCCCAAAAACGGGTTCAACGGTTTCTTTTCCGAGCCCATGCTCTCGTTTCTCGAGCAATACTGCGATCTTAACGTCGAAATAAACCATTTGGTCACGGCAATGATGCGCTTAACCGCCATGGCATCCTGTTCTTGCTTGTTATCACCCGAAGTGATGAAATTGGGCTCCAACAAAAGGTCTGGGTGCTCGCCCCAGTACTGTGAATACTCCACCAAGGACGTGGGCGACAAAATGAACGGAGGCGCCGTCAACGATGACAAGTCGCCATTATAAGAGGCAATGGACTTGAGGAACGACGTCCATGAAGCAGACAGGGCCATTCTGTAAGGGATCTAGGAGGGGAAGAAATGCGGTCTTTATAGAGATTTTTTTGCAAAACAGCCAGCAAATCTGAAAACCTGAAAAAAAATTAGCTATTCCGATGAATGTCGCCTTCTGGTGTGTTTTCGAAGCTGGGAAGGAACACTAACTTGTGAGTGTTTGACCCTCGTATAGCATGCAGCCGAAGTTCCGGGTCGGTGGGAATCCCACGCAGGGCCGCCGCAGGCCGGATACCTGGGCCGCGGTGGCATGAATTGGCTTGCGCGCGCGCACTGAGGTAGCGTGGTGTACGGATGTTTCCTTGAAAGCACGCTAATTATGCATCTTCTGTGTGGCCCCGGAATTCGACCTGGGCTGTGCCGCAGCAAGCCAAAGATTAGCTTATCTGTATGGGGAAGTTAAATGACACGGTGATACTTATGATCCCACTTTTATCCATCTCTTAAGCGTATTAGGAGAATATAAGGTTTTGTTTTTGAGCTGGATAGTGCTTTTCATGTTTTTGTTTTGTTCTGGTTTCTGACAGTGTGTGTTTATCATTTACCGGTGATATGAATATAAGCCAGCTTGCGACCGTGTTGTGTGGCTTGCCTTATCAAACAGCACCATGAGTAGCCCCATCGCGATCCCATCGCAATCTACACATTCCTCCAAGATACTATCATTTTCTTTAACAAATTTGAGCAAACGCTTCATTTCCACGAATCTTTCTCCATTCACATCATTATTGTTTTTATCTTTCAATCTTTCAACCATATCATTCAATCGTACTCACTCTGACAGCCGCCCAGGCCCAGATTAAAGCTTGATGTAGATTCTGTAGTGGTCTAAGACCAACGCGAGAGAGACCCAGAAAAGCGAGTACAAAATCAAAATCGTATATGCCACGCCATCGCTAGCCGCCAACGTGTTTGTATACATGTTAATGCACCCAGTGGCGAGATTTGCAGCCAAAAATATCGCGAGCCCGTTTCGGTTGATAGCATTGAATATGCGCGAGTTCACAGGACCCACAACTTTCTCGGCCACGTTGTAGCACAAAAGCATCACTGAATTGTAGCTTACGACCCAGAGCACGTATGAGAGATTGGCCAATCTTCGCGAAATCGTGCCTGTGAACGCAATCTCGTCGGAGACATTGAATAGGCCAAACAGAACAATACTGGAGATAATAAGGCCCGTAGTAGACGACACTGTGAGCCACGAACGTAGTTTTTTCAAAAGACCAATGCCTATAAGATTGTTGGGTATTCTTTTTGTGGTGAGCACAAACGAGCCAAACGATTGCCCGAATATGAAGATGCTCAGGTACCCAACAAATGACGCTAGCCCCTCTTTATTTAGCGTGAGCAAATTGTAGTTTCTGTTTGTTTCGTCGAGCACAAAACGAGCGAGCCCAAATTGTAACACACACTCATACATCACACCTATGGCCAAGGCAACCAAGAATCTGGGCACATATGCGAATACTGGGTCTAGAATTCCCAAGAAGATAGGTAGGAGCCCTAACGTGATAAAGAAATTCCAGTGCACACCGTATTCAGTCACGTGCTCTTGGTATTCTAGAGATTTCACACTCACAAGGCGAATCATGCCCAAACTGAGCACAGGCAATGCCTTTAAGGTGTTTTTATACACCAATTTGAAGTATGAGTCGCGTTTTTTGTCCCTCGAAAGTTGACTTTTGATGATAGACCGCGAGTTGGCTAGCCCCATAGAAAATACAAACAGGCCCACGCCCAAGTCCATCATCGACGTGCCCCAAGTCTCGACCTTGGCAAATCTGCGGGGAAATACATGGAAATCAACAGCCAAGATCGCTAGATTCGTGATTATAAGCATTTGCGCACGGTATGCAGTAATATAGGGGATCAAGCCGAGCGAGTCGTGACTCTGGCTTGTCTTAGCCGCCGAGTGACGAGTTTTTTGAGATTTCTGAGATTTCTGAGATTTCTGCACCTTAAGTATTTTCCCGAATACGCCATTAAATACAAGCGCACCCACGCAAATTGCTCCACATGTGCGGTATAGCTGTTGCACCAGGCCACTGAGAATCGTGATTGCCTGTAATTGGATCAAGACGTCAAAGCAGAAGCTGAGAATAAACAGAACAGGAAATTCCGACAAGATTTGAACTTTTGGAACCAAATATTTGTCAACACACAGACGTGCAACAAGGGCCGCGAGGGCCGTGCCGGTAACAGCATATATCTCCAGCACCAGGCCACCTGTGAGGTCAGAGACAAATTTTTCCTTTAGGTCCTTCAAGGAAGACATTTCGAAATGCTCCAGAATGGAAAATTTTCGTCTGTGTGCGTCAATTGATCCACCTTCAAAGTTATTCTTCAGAGTAGCTGGAGTCTAATTTGACGACGCGTGGCATTTCGCGGTAGACTTTCCTGCATATAAATCGGCCCAACAAGCGACGTGGGCCGGCCGGCCGGCCAGTGGCTGCTGCTGGAGCTGGAGTGAGATTGGCACTAAATTCTTTGATTCTGATATCCTATGCAATATGGTTCGAACTGCGTTCTAGTCAAACAAGCATGCCAATGTGCTTGAAAAAAAAAAAAAAAACACCAAAAATCATATGGCTGCAAAAGCTTTCTCATGTTCAGGGAAATCGGCTGACTAATAGTAAAATGAAGCAGACTCTTTCATCTTCTGCCTGTCAGTATGTTCTCATCCTTCAGCTCACGAAATGACCGAGACATAAGACCTGTAATTTGCCCAGAAACCATTTATTTTAAAAGTTAGATCTGATTTTCAGAAAACGCTCGCGAAATTTTGAATAAAGCTTCGAAATTTAACTCAGCAATCAAAGCGAAAATACCTTTTGCTCGTACCGTAAATTGATTGTAAGAATCAAGATCATATGGGCTCGAAACCTGGGCCCAAATTTGTGGCCCCAAAGATTCTTTGGCCCTGCATTGACCTGACCCGCACCAGCCAGCATTGGCCTGAAATGCATTTATTCAATCTAGACCCACCGATAAATTACGAATTCAGTAATATAAACCAACTGAATTTATGATCCTATTTTTCAATTTAAATGCTTGTGTGTAAAAATTCACTGGTGTCCGACAATACTACACTAGACTCTGGACTCTAGTCATGGTGGGCCCATCGAAATCGCGCGGCCCGCGGCGCACAGGGCACATGCCAGAGGCCAGACACCATGAAATGGGCTTCACAAAGACATTTCTGAGCTCAGAAAAACCACCACTCGTTAGCATTGAACCCGCCAAAATTCGCATATTTACATAGAGATGGATGTCCCCTCCACGCCGCCGACGCCCGCGCTCTCGCTTAGCGACTTTGACGAGGAGAATCCACACCAAAGCGCAGGTCACGTGCGCAGCGGGCCAGATCCGCCATTTTCGAAAGAGTTTCCAGCCACAAGCGACTTAAACGAACCGCAGCTAGCTCTGCGGCATAACAAGAACCATCTTATGGCACTAAGGCCGCCGGCGTGCCCAAGCTTGGCAGAATCGCCGCTTCTCAGCGACAAACTGAATGTAGTTTTCTATTCTAGCGCCCTGGAGCTGGAATCACAGCTGCCGGCAAGGCTTAAGGCCGCCAGGCGCAAGCCACGAGCCGGTCTGGGGTCACTCTCGCCGCTGACAACATCTAGGCCGAAAAAAACGCCACGCCGGAAGTCTCGCACGGCCTCCGAGGCGTTTCTGGAGGGCAACCAGGGCGGAGGCTATACATCGACCCCAGCAACGGGCAAAATCTTCCGAAATCTTCTCATATTGGAGGAGAGCCTACGACAGCAGGTGGCGCAGCAGCGGACACTACGTCGCAAGTACATGACGTTTCTAGCGGCGTTGCTGCTGGTGATCGCGTCGATTTCGTACCACCTTTATTTTGGCCGCTCGAACGGATACGTGCAAGTGTTTTTGCAGCTTCTCTGGCTACTGCTCGTGGTCACGCTTTTGCTCTACCACCTCCTGGGCGAATATCAAAAAACGATTGTTTTGCCGCGCAAGTTTCTTCTGTCGACAAATAAGGGCCTACGTCAGCTCAATGTAAGGCTAGTGAAAACCAGGTCCTCATTCACTAATCGCGCGGCCGATTTAGCCCGAGAGTTGGGCCTTTTCTTGTGCACGATGGCACTCAATTTTTGCCACGCGGTGTCGCCGCTGATGATTCGAAACCCAAATTCAAGGCTTGAAATCTGGCTTGTTTCGGGCCAGCTGCGGTGCCAGCCACGGTTTGGCCTCAACGACGTGAAACTAGTCTTGGTGCCGCGCAGCTTCAACACGGATATCCGCGAAGGCTGGGAATTGTACCGCGACGAATTCTGGATAAAGGAGGGAATCCGTAGGCGAGATTATCTACTAGACTTCACACGGCCCGCAGTGGACGAGAAGCGGGCACGGGAGAAAAGAAACAAACGGAAACTGTCGGTGGCGCTGCGGCCGAGCTTGAGTGAGCACAATTTGGACACGCTAGATTCGTTGAGCCCGGAACCCACGCCGCCGGAAATGTGACTGCGGAATGATGATGTATTAACTAACTTTTTCAGAAGAGTAGCCAGAGGCGGTGATCTCGGAATGGTTTCGACTGATTCCTATATGTATGCTGCCTCAGGGGTTGTACGAGCAGCAAGGATACTTTTAGATTGCAGAGTTCAGCCAGTGATCAGGCTAGTTCAAATGGGCTTCCAAGATTGTTTGTTGTTTTTGAGAAAGACATTCGCGGCACGGTCGTGAATGGTATGAGCTGGTCTTATTTCAAGCATGTCTTCTTTAAGGTACTGAAGTCAAGGAATTTTGAAAGGTTCTGTGACTCTCAGACTTCAAAGACCGGAGTATCTCCATGAGTCCAGCGGTGGTGTCCTGCAATAGCACACGCGTGACTATCTCTAGAGAGATCATCAGGTGAATTGATTTGCCACCACCCAGAATTACTATTCTGAATAAGTCATTGTTGTCACAACCTAAATAACATTGATATCAAGAACTAATGATGATGATTGACTTGTTTTTCTTCTATTGACTATTTGCTGGAAATCAGGTTTCTAGGCAATCTCTCGCTAAAGCTTTCTGGCCTTCCATGAAAATACATGAATTGAACTCACTCTCATCAGATTCCATATAGAAGCTCTCTTCACTCCAAAGCCTCATTCATAATGATGATCTCGAGGCTGTTTCAATCTCTGTGCAAGCGGTGCAAACCTTTACGACAGGCCTTGGTCTGCTATATGTTTCTCTACAAACATTCAAGTTTGTGCTGAGAAAGAGTCGCTGACATTCACCACACCTCATGTCCATAAACTTGTCAGATAAAAGAGGTCAATCAGAAGACACAACAGATCTGAGCTAACTTCCGACCTCTTACTTCCTACTTCCTCGAGATATGGTCTGCAACTCGGGTCCCAAAAACAACACATTCAAGCAAAGAGCTTCCGGCCAAGCGGTTAGCGCCATGAACGCCAGCGCTCAACTCACCCACAGCGTACACGTTAGGAATCGCCACGCCATTCTTTTGAACAATTTGTCTGTGCTCATTCGTCTCCACACCTCCCATGGTGAAATGCAAAACAGGAGTGACGAAGCCAAAGTAAAACGTGGGCTCGATCTCGTGGCCGAAACGTGTACGGCCGAGCGGGTCGCTGTGGGTTTTGACAATGTTGTTATAGCTTTGCAAAGAAGAGTTTATGGCCTGCCCGGTGAGGCCCAGGTTGGCGTCGATTTCTCTCAATTTCACACACACATCTTCCGCGGTGCCTTTGAACATGAGCAGCTGAAACATGTAAAAATCAATATGCGCCGCTGCTTTCTTGTAATCCTCTTCGCCAACAATAACGGCGGCCACACGGTTGTCACAACTACTCATGATTCCTGCAGTCACATTGTCTCTCGTACTCAACTCATCCACAAACCTTTTCCCCGTTTTGGAAGATAAGAGAATACCGCCAATTCCGCGAATAAGCTCACCGCAGAGGAACTTCCACTTGCTGGACTTGGTAGTGGCGTCTTTCAACTGCACAAATCCCGTCGGGTGGACCTGAATCTGGTCCATCTGCACCAATTTTGCGTCCAAGCCAAAATTTGCAAGCCTATGCCCATCTCCAGTGGTTTGCTGGCCGTTTGTCAGAGGAAGATCGATCAAATCTGGCCGGAATTGTCTGATGAGCGAGTCCTGGCTATCGGTATCAGCCAGGAATCCACCCGTTGCCAACACAACGTTCTCAGCAGCAATGGATTCCTGTGTATGAGCTCCATCCACGTCGACTTTATCAACCACAACACCTTGCACCTTCGAGTCGTCTTTCAAGAAGCTTTGGAGCAGCGTTTGAGTCATTATTTCCACATTGGGCGATTCCTTGATCCTTTTCGTGAGTGCGGACACGATTGCAAATCCGGGCGGGAGCTTCCCGCTGCCTCTGTGCGTTCTCGCAAATGAATGACCTCCTAACTGGCTTACCGCCGATAAATCGACCTTGATCTCGTCAGTGAGCCACGTGATTGCAGAAGCACTATCTTTGGCCAAATACTCAACCAATTGCTTATCACACAACCCCTTCCCAGAAACAGTGGTGTCTTTGATGAAAGCGTCAACAGTATCGTCATTCTTCTGGTACTTTGTAGGCACTCCGTTGATTCCCAGGGACGCCTTGATCGAGTTTCCGCCCAAACTGGCTGTTTTCTCAACTAGTGCCACGGAAAAGCCTTCTTCCGAAAGTTTCAACGCGGTAGTAAGCCCGGCGAGCCCGGAGCCAACAACAATAGTGTGATAGTGTGCCGTCTGTGGCATTTTCGTGAAGATTTGTGAAACGGTAGAAGATTGCAAAAACAAGCGGAGCATAAGCGACCAGCACAAGATGAAAACGATCTTGCCCGGTGTGACCAGTAGTATACCCAACGTGAATCTTGAAGCTATAAAGTTTTTGGATATAGCTTTATGGGAAAAAAAGAAAAGGAAAAGAAAAAAGAGAAAAGAAAAGAGAAAAGAAAATAGTCAGAGAAGTGAAGTGCAAATATTTGGATTTAAAATTGGTGGGGTTAAATGTCAGGTGATTTCCGATCGCCGCGCCCGTAAGCGAATACCGGGGATCTGGTGATGCATGAATTAGATAGATGAGCACTCGCGGTTTTCAGTATATGAAGATTGGTGTGTGACTGCAAGATTATTCATGACGTAAGCACCCATATGGTCATTCATTCTGATTATTACTCTATTTATCAGCTTTCGATGTACCCAACATACAAGAAAATCGTGAGATTGGCATGTTTTAAGAAACAATTTGAGCAGTGAAACTCTGAATATACATGCAGGACGTACCCTAAGTGTGTCACGTGATTTAAAGAAGTTGATCACGATTTTTGGCAGAAATCATTTGCTTGATGTAGTGTGTGAGATTTCCTTGAGCATTCGAAAGGGACCTATTGATGTTTGATACCCACACTTTTCGGACGCCTGCGCTAAAAGATTTCTCTCGCGTATACCTTAACTGCCCACTTTGAGCACAACGTGACGTGCAATCTGGTAACAACTAATCAAAGTGAAAAGATTTTGGTTTCTTTCAGGTAAGAAAATTTCTTTTTGAAAAAACGGCTCTTTCGTGAAAGAAGAAAAGTCATGACCTCTGGCATTGATGCTTCATTGCCAGCTATCTTGGATCCAGTCTTCGCCTCCTGCATACCTACACCCGTGCACCACCAAAACATATTCACACCGGGTTTAGTAATCGCTCTCCATCGTTGTCTACCAACCACCTTTCACATATCACACAGATCTTGGCCATGCTCTCTCTTAATCCCATAATACACCCCGACACAAAGAATAAGCCCCTCAAATTTGAGTCGTTTCTTCGAAAGGAGTATAACTTTGGACTAGATCCTGACCGGCCCGTGTGCCAGTTCTTCAAGCCCAATCAGCCAGATTCATGTCCCAATGGGCCATTTTGTCCGAACAAACACGTGCCTGCCATGTTTAGCAATAAGGTCGTATGTAAGCATTGGCTCCGGGGTCTTTGTAAGAAGAACGACCATTGTGAGTACCTTCATGAATACAACTTGAGAAAAATGCCTGAATGTCTCTTTTACTCGAAGAATGGATATTGCACGCAAACGCCTGAATGCTTGTACCTTCATGTGGATCCTCAGCTGAAGATTCCGGAATGCCTGCAGTACGAGAAAGG
>JAKTVE010002535.1:0-75468 GCA_030557065.1 Metschnikowia rubicola | reverse complement strand
CGATCGGCGACAAACCTGCATTTGGCTGTGGACAACTCCTCCAAACAGATCGATTCGGGAGTGCATACAGGCCTACAGGACGATCCGGGCCATTTTTCAAAGGAAACAAAGGAAACAAGGGGAGAAGATATTGAGCGGCTCCAAAAGAGGTTTGAGGCTTCTAGCCTAGTGCCAGATCTTGTATTGGAAGACGACGCCGACACGATCTTGGTGGACCCTGGCCGCGCCTCCAGCCTTGAGCGAAGATGGATTAATAAGATTATACACGATGAGTGTGGCCTCTCGCCGGAGCTCACAGCTGTTTTTTACAAGCTCTTGAAGTATATGAACGGGAAAAACTCGTTGGAATTGCTTCTTCTCCGCGAAAACGTTTCGCGCACAGAGCTCCGCAAATTGCTTCTGGAGATTGACGAGTACATCATTTCTGTCCGGCACTGGTGAAACACGATTTGACTCAAAACAGTCGTGCACCCACTTGTGCAGATCAAGCAAAGTTATTTTCTTGCGTCGCCTCCAAAGCCGAGCCTTCGATCTCACTGAAATTCGTAAAGTGAAGCGGCCGATGCAACTCATGGTAGAATGGAAGTGGGATGTCCAACTTGAGATCGTACACGCTATTGGCATCCCACACAGGGCCAATAAAGGAGTAGTTCCAGATCCCGTCATCCGGCACCAAAAACGCACCCATGACTTTCTCGGTGAGAATCAACTGCCTCTTTTCACTAAACGCGGGGCTGAATCCCGCTGGCGCATTCGATACGAGATCCTTGTTTGAACTTCCCCATTCATACGCTTCCTCGGTCATCAGATACGCGGTCAAGGTGACGGAGCCGGGCGTGAAGGACACTGTTAGCGATACCATGTTTTTGTTCCAAGCATTTTCGTTGTTTTTCATGAACTTGGCCGCTGTGGTGACATCGATCGGACCCATCATGTTCAAGTCGTGGCTCTGCGTGTGGATCCAGCCAACTAGCTCGAGCAGCAGCAAGAAATCGTTTTTGCTCTTGTCAAAAAGCAACGTGGGGAATTGTATAGAGTGCGTTGATCCCAATTGCGGCACCAAGGCAATCGCTCGGATCTCTTTGATCAGACCGTTATCCTGCGGCGAAGAAGCGTAAACAAGCCCGCCAATTTGCGTTCTCGTGTCTGAAATCTGCACAAGCTTCTTGAGAAGGTTCTTGGGCATCACATAAGTGTAGCTATCGTCGTCAACAAAGTCATCCGATGAGACGTATATGTTTTTTGTGCGCAAGTGTAGGTTGTTAGCGGCAATCGCACGATTCCGCCACTCGTTTTTGGAGCTGAAATCCAGCTGCTCGTAGTTGGTGGTGGTGATGGTGGTGATTTCCTCGCCATGCACGTTCTGCGTCGTGGTCTTCAATGCAGTCAACTGATTATTGGCATTGGCCATGTCCGAATCCGGCTTAGAGCCGTTATCAACATCGGCGATTTCCTGCCGCTTCGCCGACGGCGCCCGGATCTCCTGGCCCAAAATCAAATCACGAATCTCAGACTGCGTCAACGACTGCACGTTCACGTTGTTTTTCTTGGCGTAGTCATTCAAGATCAAGTCACGAAGCTGCGTCTCGACGTCGATCCACTGCTCATCCGTGAGAGTGGGCCACAAATGATGCGATTGTGTGGTGATGCTAGCGTCGGGCCGAAGAATCAAGTTGGTTCGTTCTTGATTGATGCCCAACGCGCGAAGCAAGAGAATCACACGCGAAAACGCCGTGTACGACGAAATGCTCTGGAGCCAGTCGTCGTAGAAGTTGAACAACACCATCTGCGGCTCGCCAGCTTTCAACACCACATCCGCCAACTTGTCAATCTTCAACGCCGCGGCAAACGGCAAGTGGAGCTCGGATGAGCGGATGCTGGTGTTGGGGAAGTCAAGCATGTGCACTTCCAACGGGTCCAACACACCTTTTCGCGTGGCAATCAACTGTTTCGGCTGCTCCTCCCTCGGTAACGAGCGCACCAAAGCTGCCACCTCCTCTGCGGTCTTCCATTTCGCCAACTGGCCCAACCGTTTCTGGCCTGCCCACACGCTGGTGTGGATGATCTTCAAGAAAAGCTGGCCCAGTTTTGGGTTCAACATGAACACCGCGCCGTTGATCGGTTTCGTGCTGAGATTGCCCTCGAATGTACGATGAACGGTGACGCGGTACACGTTAGTGTCATCAATGAACAATTGTGTCTCGTTATTGAACAACTCTGCATAATTTGACGAGTTGAGTAACGCCACCTGTGGCTGCGACTGGTACAACTGTAGGCCCTTGCGAATCCGCTCACGAAGCACGTACAACGCCGGATTCGCCTTCATGATCTCCTTCATGGCATTTTGCATCAACGGCTTCATTCCGCTAAACCAATTACCGTAGATGTCGTACACATTATATGCAAGATCCACGCCCACCATGGCCCCAATCGGCGACGGGTATGCGCTGGTGCTGTCGGTGGTGTAATCCAAGAACTTCGCCCGCGTATACCGAGAAATATCATGCGAGTCGTAGTCACCGTACCGCAATTGCACGTCCATCCAGTATTTGGTCGCGGTGGCATTGTCAAAAGTGTCGTTTTGATCATGCAAAAGCGACGGCCGCGACACGTTCCACTTGTACGTGCTCGTCAATACAATGTCTGCCGAAGAAGAGTTCATCTTGTATGATTTGCGCGGGTGAATCGCTTGTTTCTCAACGGAATCGATCCGTAACACCTCCAACTCCTTGTCTAGTACCTGGCAAAGATCCTGCACCAAGCTTTCGTGGATCTTTTGCCACAAATGCGCCCGGAAGATTTGGATGAGCGAGATCTTCAACGTCGGGATCTTGCCGTGAAGAAAAATTCCGGTCAAGTCGAGCTGCACCAAGAATCCGACATAGACATTGGCCCTGTTGATTGTAGGTGACCACCACAAGGTAAAGCGTCTGTTCGGAATCTGGCTCAACCCGGACCGCTGCGCATTGGTCAACTTTTTGAACTTGAGTGAGTCCTCGAACCCTGAGGCCTTTTCCCAGAAAAGCCCTTCCCACGAATCGAACCCCGTGCCCTTGAAAAGCGTGTGTTCCAAGATCGTTTCAATCCCGCCAAGCGCCTGGATTACGTCGGTTCTGTATGCGGATAAGTTCCAGAGCTTACCGTCATGGTGATTGTTTGTCCACCAGAAGGGGTTATAACGCGGCAAGCTGAACTGCTTGAACTCTCTTCTGATGCGGTGACCCTTATCGTACGCCAAAGTCTGGCGGTCTTTCTGGAATAAAGTGCTGATTCTCGGCAACCCACGGTCCCAGCTCGCCTCCATATCCTCAAACGTGAGGCGCCGGTTTTGCTCGGCCGCCTCCAGCCGCTTGATTGTGTATTCGGCCCACACGCGTTGGGAGTCCAAAAACTCATTTTCCCACGTGGTGATGTACCGGAACACTGTGGGGATCATGCGCCCCTCTTGGTGCGTCATGCCGGCGCGGAAATGCGTAATGCCTGTATCAGTTTGCTTCGACCATTTGAGGTCAGAGGCTGGAATCAAGATGTGAGACGCACTGAGCATGCCTAGCCCGCCTAGTTCCTTGGGCGTATAGAAAACCGCAGGCGGAAATCTCGACGGCATTTTCGAGTTCAACCCCATCTTTACCTTGTTCTGGATCTTGGTTTCGCACCGCACCAACACGTCTAGCAACGGCTCCGTCGCCACAATGGCTTCCCTGTAGTACGCGAAAAGCGAAATTAACGACGTGTTCCATTTCGCCGCGATCTTGGTAAACGTTGCAGACCCGGCCAGCATGAGGATCTGCCTAATCCGGTTCTCAAACTTTTCCACATCCTCTTGTGATACCTGCAAATACGCTTTTGCCGTGCGTGCCTTGGTTTTTTGGTCCACAAGATCCCACACGCCCTCTTGCGATGACGTATCTTCCAGAACACGGCACTTGGGCAAAATGCGAACCTCAAAACCACACAACGAAAACAACAAGTTGGGGTTTTCCGGCGAGTACACCGAGGCATAAGTCTCCAGCCATTTCATCTCGGTGAATGACGACGGCACACGGCCAGAGAGTTCCCAGAAAACGGCTTTGCCGAGATTCACATCGGCACGCATCAACTTCATACGCGAGTCGCGTGGCCAGCACTTGTGGTTATTGTAGCCCACAACGTTCTCAAAGTTCGGGTCGGGGTTTTCGGAGAGGTACTCCAGCACAAGCTCCTCTGCCTCATCACGTTCAAACCTGAAGAATACGTAGACCTTGTCAAGGTACCGCAAATACAGCCGTATTGGGTTTGCAGTCTCCACCGTCTTGTCTTGGAACTGCATGAAAGCGTTTGGCAGATGCACGGGTCCAGCGATCTCGGCGGCCCGCTCTAAGCCCAATATCAACAAGTCCATCACCAATCCGTAGTATTGATATACAAACGATGAGAACTGCAAGCCTCGAATCAAGCCCAACTGGTTCACGTGGTTCATGTCCTTGTATGTGAGGCCAATGTTGTTCTTGGAGGTAATGTAATCGGCGATGTTTGGATCAACCACTAGGCGAATGAGTCTGTTTAGGATTGTGAAGTCGATGTTCTCCGAAAGCTTACTCAAAGTAGTGTGAAACATCACGTTAGACTCGCCATTTTTGGTGCTCCACACATCCTCAAGGTTGTTGATTCCCTGGCACCACTTATACACCAACAATGGCGGAATTTCGTCGTCTGATGGTTTAACCCAATTGGGAAAGAGCTGCCTTTTATCGGCCTCGTACCACAAGTACTGGTCAAGGTATGCATCGGTGATTTTCTCGAGAGGATCGATAGCATAAGTGGGCACCAAATGGCTGTAATGGTCCATCATCTCCAACCCGGCCTCTTTGAATATGCGCTGTGTCAAGAGGTACTTCTTTATCCGCGCCAAGCACTCGTTGGGGTTATCGTAAGCCTGTTCAATGAGCGCCAACTCTTCGCGCTGGGCCGAGTTAAGCCGCGAATTGGCATTATAGCTTTCCTTCAAGTTCTCCAAAGCCAACACCAACAACTTCGTGTCGTGCTTATATGATATAGGTGGGAAAGGAATGGGCGAAAAGCGCCTGCTTTCAAGCCAGTGTACCATGGTCTGGAACACCACTACTGCCTGGTCGGGCGAAACAAATGGCCCATGTTTCGAGAAATCATCCTGCCGTTCCTGCTCGTTTTTCACCCACAAACGCGTGAGCCGGCCCAAGTTTTTCTTAACAACAGTTTTTTCCACGGTAGCACCGCGCCGGATGCGTTCTCTGTTGTAATGCGCAATTGATATCCAGCCATCTGCTTTGCCTTTGATATAATGCTCGATGATCTTCTCAATCGGCTTCGGCAAACCGGGCACTTTCCATGGAATGTTGGCCTTCCAGCACCGCCATGCCTCACTCAAATGCTGCAAAATGATCGCCAGTTTGTTCTGCTTTAAGCCATCCGGAATCATGTCCATTATATCGTGCATAACCTGGGCTCGTAACTCGAGGTCGTAATACGAGTCAATCCGCTGCTTTGTGACAGTCTTCGCCACGTCGTTGGCACGGCGGCCCTCGAATTGCCGCGCGAGCAAGTTGCCCAACCACCGCTCGAGTAACGGAATTGTGCCGCGGATGAAAGAAAGCCACACGCGCCACGCCGGCTGCCAGAACCCACACCCGGGGCCCTTGCCGATCTGCCGGTTGAAATTCGAGTAAACAATGTGCTTTAAGTCTTTGCACGCACGAATCTGGTGCATCACCTTGTATTTGTACCGGTAGATACCCGTGAGCTGACCTAGATGATTGAGCACGTAATGAATACCGTCTGCGAGCTGGTACGCGTCGACGGCGCCTAACCGAAACTGCACATGCGAGTCCACGAGGATTTTCACCACCCTCAACAATTCGCGGATCAAGTGAAACGCGTGACCAAAGCGCGATTTTTTGCGTTCCTTCGTCGTCAACGTCTTGGTAGGCTTCAAGTTGAAGTTATAGTCTAGGTGCAAGTACGTCAAACCGCGCTTGTGAAGCAAAAGACTGAGCATGTTGTGGCCTTGTCTGCACACCTGGAGCCCCGCCTCTACCCAGTCAATTGTCGTTTGCTGGAAGTACTTCGTTGCCTTGAGGGTCTGCAAAAGATGCACTTTTCGGTGCGCAGGCCGTTTCTTACCAGGCGGGTTGTGGAGCTCGTTGAGCACGTGTTTTTTCAAGAGTTTCTGGTACGACACACGCACTTTTGTGGGCACGTCACGTGGCGGCCGTTCCTTATACCATGCCTTAACGAGCGCCACGTCCTGCGCCCGCACGGTGTTCCCAGCGCGGCGGTTGAACGGGAACGGCGCCCACAAAAGTTGTAATGCGGAAGAAGTATTTTCCGGCTCAAGAGGGATCACATCTTGGCCGGTGCACGCCATGAGCGGGGTAAAACCGGGTTCGAGTGAGACTTGGGTGACGTCAAAGTCAAGCAATGCGGCCTCGGCGGCTGCGGTTGAGAAACTGTGCGGCACAATCGGGTTATAGGCTTCACTGAACCGAAATCCTGCTTTTGAGGACCCCTCAGCGGAGTCACTTATTTCCTTGACGAAGTTGCAGATTGACTCATGATACCATGGCACGTGCACGGCCGAAACATCTCCGTTGAACAAGAAGGGATATGCGACCTTGTACTCTGTTTTCGGCAAAACGCGGAAGATAATGCGATCGAGCGCATTGAATTCTGTGTAGTCCTCGGTATCGCCCGGTTTCGCCCGATGGAGAGGCTCGTATTTCGGCCCGCCGGGCACGACCACATTAAGCGCCTTGGCCGTGAAAAACGCTGTCTTGTCGAACAAGTAATAGTAGTTAGCGTCTGTCACGTGCGGCAAAAGAGGCTGCGCCAATGCGTAAAGTGCCGCCATCAGCAGCAACGACAAGTTCCACGCGCGATACAGCGGCCCGTTGACGGCGCCGGCGGTTGTCTCGTCCAAAAGCGGCTTTTCGTCGTAGAGCCACTCCAACACATTCAGCCTTGGGTCAGAAAAATCCTCATTTTCGAGCTGGACTGCATCCGGCACTACCGCATCCTCCAAATTCTCCATCCAGTCGAGTGGCGGTTCCTCGTCATCAAAGGGAGGGAACTGCATGCGCTTGAAGTGGCGCCGGTCACGCTTTTCCCGCCGCATTTGCACCCAACAGGCGGCCCACTGTGCGGTATATACAGGCTCCACGACTCTGGGCACTTCGTTCACGAACGTGATGGCCCCGGTCGTATGGTAGAGTACACGCACGTCACGTGTAGGTTCCCACGGCTGCGGCATGTTCTCTAGGAGTTTCAAGATGGCATGTGGCATGTACTTGAGGGCGCCTAAATGCGCGCGTTTGTCGGCGGCTACTTTACGGCTCGAAAGGTCCGCGTGGTCAAGCATGATCTTGCGAAGATGTTCTGGCGGCATCTCGCTTTTTATCGGCCGCACAACACGCGCCTTTTCTGATGATTTCAGTGTGTTCAGGCCACGGTAGCGCTGTTTCTGGGCGCTTAGCCACGCCTTTTTGCGTGTCTCCAACAAGGAGGCATCGAGCGCGCCATTGCCATTTTCTTGCAGCATTTTTGCCATTTTTCTCGGCGGCTGCATCCCAGGAGGTGGCGGCGGCCTCAAGTTACCAGTTTGTACAACCATTGGCGGTGGCGGCGGGCGCAAATTTGTTATAGTCAGATTTGACGTATTGAGACCTGGGTTTGACGTTCCTGGCGGTGGCGGCGGAGGTGGTGGCGCACGCCTGCCAGCCCCATTGCTTCCAGGTGGCGGAGGAGGGGGTGGAAGCGGCATTAAAGATCGAGAAAATGCGGGGTTTGCGCAAAAAAAATGCTACTTTTTATCGAATTTACTGAGGTTTTGGCAGATGAGCTTCAGACAAAGCGCGATGTACATGTCGATTCTGGATGCTTATGTGCAGGACGCTTGGGTCAGCTGTTTGGACCCCTCCGAAATTTCATTCAATTTGGGAACAATTGTTAAATTTTAATTTTCCAAAAGGTAACCTTAATCTTTAAGACTGTGAAATAGTTTAAAAAAGGTCTGAAATGACTCATATTTTGACGGATCTACGCGATGCTATATACGCTGGCTGCGTTTACTTTCTTCCACCAGGCCCGACTGACTATTCGCGCGGCAATCTCGGAAACTGTTCGTGAATCTCAAAACAGAGTGGCAGATCCTTTCGGCAAGCTAACAACTTCTTACCATAGTTATCAGCTTTTGGTGTGAATTGTCTAATATTACTCATAGCGTAATCCACGAGGTATATTTCGGCAATATTTTTCCTATTCCAAGACTTGAGGTGTAAGAAACCACTTCAGCACACAGCTTGACACAGTCACGTGATCGTTCCAGATATCCAAAAACCAACAAGATATGGTATGATCTGGCTTCACCCGCCCATAGTCTCTTTTTTAACTTCTTACCAGGTCTTCTCTTTATGCATTTTCAAAAAAACACGTTGCACGATTCAACGCATGCATAAAATCTGTAGCTTCTTCTGTCAATATGGTAAGCGTTGCCTGGCCCTGCCTGCACGTGACCCCATGTCCCCAACACGTACCTGTCACGAATTCCGCGCTCCACCAGCCTCGGCGCGATACGGAACGACACGGAACAGATCTTGAGATTCATCATTCTGTCATTGAAAGCGCACTTGAAGGGCAATCTCATACCTTTCAATCATGCCCAGTCAAACCGTGATATCTGCAGCACAAACCGCGCTTACTTCCGCAGTCAACACGGTGTTACCATCGAACTTGGCCACAAATGGGTCTGGTCACGTGACCAACGCTACTTTGAACAATGGCACGGCAAAACCACAATTGGGATTCCCTGACAACGTGTTTAAAAGTCTTTCCCTTTTCGGAGAAGCCTTAGCCGAGCAAAGCGAGCATAATGAGCACCGAGATGCGAAAATTGTGAATGTGGACCGGTTTGGAAGCCTTGCCGCTTACGCATTTTCCATATATGGTATCAGCACGTTTTTGGTGGCGCTTATTCTCAACAGAACCACGATTATAGCGTCGCTGGCAAGTTCTAGAGCACGCTCGATCCAGCCAAGGGGTTTCATGGCGATTTGTCGCCGGCTGCCGATTCCGCAGGGCGTTGTTTTGGCGTTTTTACGCCTCCTGGCGGTTATTATATTGGCTTTACAAGCAAAAAACGTGCTTATCGCTTTGAACGTGCTTGGACAGAATGTCGATCCACTGTTGACCTCGCGGCTTGCACGATGGATCCCGCTGCAGTATTTCAAGTACGACCCGGTCGTTCTTGCAGAAGATAGATACATGAAAATGCCACGTCACGAAGTTCGTTTCGGGCCCACAACGGACATGCTTTGGCCCATTTTCATTGCAGTGAGCTACTCGCTATTCGTTGAGACATTCTCGGCGGCAATAAAAAATGAAAAGCCGTTTCTCGAAGGAGGCCTCACGCTTTTCGAACTCTCCCTCGCCATTCAAGAAATGAGTTCCGGATTTTTCTTTCTCCGCGAGTTTCGCATTGCAAAGCGGCCCTCAGAGCAAGTATTGATTGTTTGCCTTTTCCTGATTGCAGACCAAATCTCCAATCAGCTCGGTGCTGTCTTCTATTCCAACAAATACCGACTTATCCCGCTGACGATATTGAGCTCTATGTTCGTGTGGTACTTTTGCAGCCTTGTACGTGCAGGTGACATTTTTAGTTTGCCGCTGGAGATTGCGCTCACATACGCGGCGTTGGTGTTGACATTGGCCGTGACTGTAGCGTGTGCGGTAATCTTGGTATTAACTGTTCTCACGAAAGGCGCCCGGGTGGACGAACTCAATTTCGCCAATATTTTTGCCGAAGATCATCCGCAAAACGAGCTCTTCTCTCAATATCTCGGTCTTGACCTTTCTCAGGACTTCTACACGGCAATTATCAACTTGGGTATGGTGGCGGTGACGCAAGCTGGCAAATCGAGCTATTTCATGGCGTATAATTATGTTTCAAGCCCTCGCCATACGTGGCTTGAGCAAAGCTTGTGGGACCAACTCACTAAGGCATTTGACCCCAAACAACTGTTTACCAATAAGCAGCAGAGTCACAAGATTCTTCACTTCCTCGACGAAAACCAAATCACAGGCTACAGCAATATTATTAATAAGCCGTCGCAAAGATTGATCAACGGCGCAGACCACACGGAACCAGTGAAGAGAGTCGGCTCCATAAGCTTGCGTTTCATGTATTTCAAGGAGACTATCCGGAGAGTCGCGCAACTTTTGAGATGGGCGATCTTACACTTTCTTTTATATTTGCCAAGGGACCGATTGTTGGGGAAGAGGAAAAATGTGCAAGAAACTGAAACGATCGACGCATTTGAGACTAGACGCGCTCGTGCACCTGCTTTCATCAGGCATTTATTGAAGAGAGACGGGGAGGACCACCGCGTGTTGAGTAATGAGCCAGAGGTTAGTTACGCGCCACAAATTGATGCCCAATTTTCACAAGACTTATCCGAAGACGATGATTCCCCTGACTTCGACTTGATCGAAGAACTAGACCTGTCTGACTCAGAGTCTGATTCGGAAGTGATTGACATCTACACCAGCACACAGTTTCCGGAATATCATGAAGAAGCGGAGTTTGCAGTGTCATCGGCAATTAGCGAGCTAATGACACCTGACAATATCCTTGAACTTTTCGAAGTAAAGGATATCTTTCAAAATCATCTTGAATATGATTATTCCGCGACGGGTATGATGACGCGGTCTCGTTACAATGCTTTGAATGGAGAAAGCACTCTAAAAGATCAGACGTCGGAGCTACTAGACCTCATACTAAGCAAGCGTAGATTGCAAATGGAAAAAGAGGCTAAACGTCTGCCTCTCGACGACGACATGGACGACATTGACCCGAGGATTGCCTGTGTGATCTGTCAAACTGAACCCAGAACCCTCATCACCTGGCCCTGCAAGTGTTTTGCCATATGCGAAGGATGCAGAGTCAGTCTCGTCGCGAAGGGTATGAAAGGGTGCGTCTGCTGCCGTCAAGACGTGGAAGGCGTTAGCAGAATCTATCTCCCTTGAGGACCGTAAGATTTGATCGACTTCTGGTTTAGAATCGCATGGAGCATGGAGTTGGACTACTAGAAGGAGTTAAACTCGCTCAGAAAGTGACTAAGAAAGGAGTGAGAAGGGCGAATGTTCACTAGAGTGCGGAAGACCGAGGTATGTACGCAAATTCGCCAATCTCGTAATTTCGTTACCAATTTAGTTTTTGTGAGGTAAACAAACATACCTGCTTTTGACCGGCAAGACTCATCGTGTTCCTGCTGGCCCAATCGAACCTCTTCGCCTTCAAATCAATATAGGGGTTCAGCACGTGACACCGGCGATTCGTCGGTGCATGCAGGACAATGCACCTGTTTCCCGTTGTGGTTGTTAGCGGCAACATCCAGACACCCCGAAGGCACCGGCGCGCGCGCGTAGCGGTGAGACATAAGCAAGAAAAAGCACCAGGAAAAGCACCAGGAAAAAAAGGTGACCGGGAGCTGAAGCACACGCCGTATCCATAGCTTCGTGACACGTCTCTTCAACTCGATTCCCACACTCACTTATCCGCTGCTATGCCCAGCTCCGTTGAAGTTTCGGCGTTGCCGCCTTCGCTTGATTTTCTAGAAGCAAAACTTGGCCTCAAAGTTACATACTGCTTATCGCTCCTTGAGAACGTCCCGGGCGGCCTGATCATCTCCAGATATATAAAGTCGTCGTACAAGGATGATCCATTGCGCTCGTTGTTTGAGTTTGCATTGTTTGTCTTTGCTGTGCATTACTTTCTCTCGTCGAAGAAAAAAGAGAATAAGGCCGAGATCGTCAAATTCTCGCAGCGGGAGATCGACGAGTTGATTGACGAATGGGATCCTGCTCCTATAGTCGAGCCGGTCACCGATTTGGAACATTGGCAATTGAAAGAATATCACGTGGATGGTGAAAACAGCTCACATGTCAAACTTGAGGGCCATTCAGATCTCGGCAAAGTTGTCAACATGTCGAGCTTGGATTTCCTCGATTTCAATCCCAGCCAGCGCTTGAAAAACGCTGCCAAACAAGCTATCACTGCCAGCGGTGTAGGCGCATGTGGCCCACCGAATTTCTACGGAAGTCAGGACGTACATGTTAGATTAGAGGAAGACTTATCACGTTATTTGCAGACGGAGCAGGCCATTCTTTACGGGCAAGATTTCGTCACTGCAGGTTCTGTCATCCCAGCATTTTTGAAAAGAGGTGACTTGGCTGTGGTGGACTCTGGCATCAATGTGGCGCTACAGAAGGCTTTGATTGTCAGCAGATGCGACATTGAGTGGTACGATCACAACGATGTCGAGCACTTAGAACAGATATTATCAGAATTGGATCCTATACTCAGCAAGCAAAAACCATTGCGCAGAAGATTTATCATTACGGAGGGCATTTTCGCTTACACCGGCGACGTGGTGAACTTACCTCGCATTGTCGAATTGAAGAACAAGTTTAAGTACCGGTTGTTCTTGGATGAGACTTTGTCCATCGGCACATTGGGCCTGAATGGCCGTGGTGCGCCTGAACATTTTGGCATCTCCAGAGACGAAATCGCCATCACGATTGGCTCGCTTGCTACGTCGTTTGCCTCTTCTGGTGGCTTTTGCGCCGGTGTCAGGCCTATGGTGCACCATCAACGCATCAACTCCACTGCATATGTGTTTAGTGCCTCGTTGCCACCATACTCTGCTAAGGTTGCCTCTGAGGCAATAAAGATGATCAACGAGGACGTCGACGCGAAGGGAAACTCCAAGGTTATAAGTTCGCTCAATCAGAAAATCAGAGTTTTGCACGATGAGCTTTCCAAGGCATTTTCTCGGTCCAAGTACTTCGAAGTGGTTTCCGACGGAAATGGCCCGATTGCACACCTAGGACTCAAGGCCGATTTTAGAACTCGCTTGGAATTGCCCGAAATATACGGTAATGCGACGCTTCTCAACACCGGAAAGCCATGCCGAAAAGTGAACCCTTTCAGCGAGTCATACAACCTCGAGTGCTATCTATTACAGAAAATTGTTGATGAATTCCTTGCGCAGCACCACATCTTGATAAATAGAACGCGGCTTGTCTACGAGCAGGAATCCTTGCCGGTTCAGAGCCCTCACTTGTGGCTTCATGTCAGCGACGGTTTGACGATAGAAGAGTTGAAGACTGCCGCGACATCGTTGCCGCAAACCGTTGACGAGGTGTGCGCACCGCTTCAAAGTCCCCGTGACTTGCTCACACTAGAGGAAGAGTTGAAGACAAAGTGATTCCCGCCAGACTATATGCCCTACCTAGAAACTAATGCTTTGTAAAGCGCCTCACCTTGGCCAGCGGCAGGCCACGCCCATTGCTTTCATACCATTCATGCTAATTAATACACGCCTTTTCTCAGTTGCTCATGCGGCTGCGTGCATCCTTGGCGATGGCGCGGGCCTCTTCGACGTCATGAGCATTGCTGAAATTGAAGTCCTTGGCCAACTCGTACGCATCTTCGTAATGCCTGTTATCCAAAGAATAACGCGCCAACCAGAGCCGCGCCTTCAGTGTTTCGTCCGTGACACCCCACTCAAACTCCTGCTCGAAACACAGTCGCATGTATTTATACGTTTCTTTTGCTCTGCCCAATCTTTCGGAAATAAGCGCTAATTTGTAACAAATATGCGGCTCTGCACTGGCTGGCTCAGCTGGGTCGTCGCTAACGCGGTTCATTGTCTCAATGGCAAGCGCTTTCTCAAACGACGAAAGCGCCTCTCCCAACTTGTCGATTTTCTCGTAGCAGTTCCCGATCGCCTGCCACATGCGTTTATCCGCAGGCTGCAAATCCGTCGCCCGCTGGTAATAGTAGAGTGCATATAAGTGCATGTCCAACACCTCGTAAGCCTGGCCCAACCCGTACCACGCCCGGAAATCCTTGGCATTAATGTCCACGGCGCGCCGGTACAGCTCGATTGCAGCGTGTGAGTTTTTGAGCTCAACAAACTCGTGTCCCATCAATGTCCAGGCGCTAAGACATGCCTTGTTGAGTGTGAGTGCCCTCTTATAGTACATCACGGCTTTATCATGTTCGCCTTTCATCAGGTGGTAGTTTGCCACGACGCAGCATGTTTCAGCGCGGAATTTATCGATTTGCGCCGTATATTGCGCCAAAAACGCCAATTTGGACTTTTTCTCCATCACGTAGAGCATATTCAGATACGTGTCCAAATCGTCGAGCCGCATTGGGTCATTTATGAGGATTTCGTCAAATAAGCTTTCCGCCTGGAAGTAATCGAGCCCGTGGTAGGCCACAAGGAACTTTTGGACTTTCAAAAAGGTGAAATCGGGGAAAATCTCGCATAAGTGGTTGATTTTCTCGTGAAACCCACCCAGCTGCTGGTAGAACTCTTGTAGAAGCACGACTTCGAAAATCTGAAACATCGCGCCGGCGGCTAGTTCAGGGGTGGTTGTTTTCACCCGCTCGAGAAACGCAGCTGCTTCCTCGTATGTGGAGAAGGTCAGCAAAAGCTCTTGCCAGCAGCTCCAATTGTACGGAAACACCTGCAACGACGCAAGCAAATGGTCCTGTGCCAACGAGTACCGTTTCCGCTTGCAGTATATGAGACCCTCTAGGAAAAGCAAGAACGCATCTGGCGTTTCGGGGCATTTTCGGTGGAAACTCTCGATTTCCAGGATGATCGAGCCCACGCGCCCCGAAAGCCCATCGGCCAAATCTTTTTTCTTCTCCGGCGCGAAGTCATCGTTGTTATGGCCCGGCCCGTTGATCCCTAATGGTGAGGCTCCTAAATCCAGTGCTCCACCGACACTTTCGGCGGCCCTTCTGTCCACACTTATATACGTCGCGTATAACTTTAGAAAAAGCGCTTTTCCGCCAACACAGTCTTTTAGCACATGGGCGGCGCGCTCGAATTCCTTGCAGTCAAAGTACGATTTTGCCAAGACAAATTTGAAATGGTCTTTTTCGTCGCTGGCATCTGTTTTTGGTGTTGGTGGCCGAAATGGCTCGGTCACGTGCGCAAGCCCGTTGAGCGCCTCCAGCGCCCATTTTGCGGCGTGATATAGCCCAAATTGGGATAGTGTTTGGGCTGAAATGTATAGCTCCTGCCGGAGAGTTATAAGATCGGTCATTAACGAGGATTAAACGGTGTTTTGGCGTGATTCTGGTGACCTTTTTGTACCTTTATATGGTTATATTTGGAGCTGAATACGCGTTTCAAATCTGGTCTGGTCTCGCTTGCAACGCGCAGGCGTCGATGTATGATAATCTACGGAGTCCATAGATTGTTTTCTCAAATTATCTCGAATTATCTCACTTTTTTAATTATCTGGAATCAGTTGTTTTTCCGTATCACATATCTTAGATATTTTCCTCGAATATCTTGATATTTCTTTTGCGGAAAATGCCGATATTTCCATCACTGTTATGACCTAGTTGTGAGAATTGACTTGTGCGAAAACGAGATACATATATGTATATACAAACATTACAATTTCGTTTATTTTGTGATGAAATTAAAAAAAAAAATCGATTTCGTTTTCCCCTTCTATGCTAAGATAACAGATCCGAGATGAACACATGGATTTTTCGTGTGAGTGTCTGAAGATTGGATTGCTGAGTGACTGGCCTCGACCACAATTTACCATTTGCACCCGAAATAGGCCTTTCGGAAAAACGCCTTATGTCTCCAACTAGAGGCCCTCAACCCCCTTCCGGTAGACTTTTGCTCATATTTTTGCTCTCTGAAAAATTTCTTATGAAAGGGCGGGGTCAAAAAGGCGCTGCGATCCCATTTATGCATGCCAATGAATGTGGTTTGTCAATGGGAGACCATCAGAGGTTATTTCATTCAAGTCATTCATTGGAACTTGGCTGGAATTTTATTTTGGAAATCCATTTCAGCTGTTAGTCATCAACAGAATTCGTGTAAAGAGATAAGTGCAGTGCCCTTTGTTGGACTCAGCTTACAGTAGATATGCATATCTGCTCAATTATCCATTGAGGACCTTCTTCGGGATAGCCTGTAAAGTATACCCTAGTCACTTCCCTACTTACTTCTCCGTAACTTTTCCTAGCCAGTTCTTTTCAATCGAGATTCGTATTGCATTTTTTTTAAACAGCGAAGTATAAATGAACATTCAGCAGGGCCTAGTATCATACGTACATCTCGTCCAGAAGACCAAGTGGAGAATGTGATGTATAATGAATCACTCTTGAAGTCACACATCGCAGAAGTCCAAATTCAACCATGAATATCTCTTTTTCAACCTCAATCCAAATCGGATTTTATTCGCCCTATGAAAAAAGTATGTTATGAATAAACTCGTAAAGTAATAATTTCCCATCCAGTACAGTATCGATTCTCGAACATCAGGTGCGACTTAAATCGGGCTCCGCGGCCGAGCCCTGGCATCACCACAGCTTAACTATATCATCAAAAGCGTTGGTAACATTCGACGTGAAACCTATAGATCTGATCATTCTAGCCCAGAAAAGTCATTTTCGCTACAAGACTCGAATTTCAAGTGAAAACAAATTCCTTTTTATCTTAATTATCAGTCACAACAAACAAAAGACGTTTTTCATCACTTCTACAGCTCACTATGGTCCAGGAAGTCAAGGCAGAATCACTTTTTTTAGCCGCTGAAGACGCCAAACAAAGTCTAGACTCAATCTCAAAACTCTTAAAATTAGCTGAAGATGCTGCCAGCAAGCGTAAGATTGATTCTGATGAGTTCTCGAAGGCACAGCGCCACGCGCTTCTTGACTCGTTCAAAGTGAAGAAATTCCACCGAGAATTCAAGGAATGGGAACACACGCAAAAAGAAGTGTTTGTGGAAACAGAGGTGAAGCCATACAACCAGAAATACGCCCAAATGTCGCGCGTGTACGCCGATTACGAGCGGCTGGCGGCGATCTTTGAGGATGCCAGAAAAACCACGCAAATTCCGCAATTCAGCTTTTCGTTGGAGACTATCAAGCATTTTGAGAACGGTGTACTTCTCGAACGAGTTGAAAAGGGTGCTGATGGAGAGTACCTGAGCCAAATCGCATTATCCAGCCTTTTCTCTCTCGATGCAGACTCCGGTTTACCACCACCGTCTTTTCAGGTGTTCAACAAGCTTGTGAATTTGGAATATAGGCTCCGCATGCTCTTGCAAATCAAACACGAGGTTTTGCTTCGAGCGAAAACGCATTTGGCCGCGAAAAACAGCCAGTGGGCTTCGAGAGACGCCAAATTGAACCTGTTTTTGGGTACAGATTTCCGGCGCGTGTATGAGGAGATTGAAAAGATCAAAACCAGCGAATATGAGGATTTGAAGTACTATGAGGAAGATTTCGAGGAAGAGGAAGAGGATCTTGATGACGATGGCGAGAATGAAGAATCACGTGCCGGCTCGGGAGACGAAAACGGCCAAGTTGAAGCGGAGGATGAGCATATGGCCGAGACACGCGAGCTAGAGGAAGAAATGGCTGAAAATATGGCGCCAAACGCAGATGAACTCGATGATCAACCGGCCGACCCTGACATGGAGGTCGAAAACCTGGGGGAGACACCAACTGCTGAAAACAGCAACCACCCCAATATCGACACCCTAGACGAAAAAGAGGCTCTTGAGAGTAACGGCACCGTGGAAACCGCTCCCGAACAAGACCTCAGTGAGCCCGGCAATTCAGCCACGTCTACAGAAAACCATGCCGATGAAAAAGAGGACATGGAACTAGACTAGAGCGAGTGCTCGATGGTTTCATAAATGTATTAATATACCCGTTGTATCTAACCCCGGCATGCTAATCCGTCTTGAAAAGGTACTTGAACACCTGTGCCGGGCTATCGCCCTGAGAGTGTCTCCATTGAGCAACACGGAGAATCTGGTAACCAGCCACGCCTCCAAGGAAAAAGTTTACACTGGCCAATAAATAGTTTCTGGGCTTGATCGCAAACCCGGCCCAGCGGGTCCAGATCGCGCCCGTGCAGAAAAGCGCCACCTGCTGCGTTCCTGAAATCTTCTCTACGGGTCTCTGGATATCATTGAGACCGGCTATAACCAAACTCCATTTGAACACGGGCGCCCAGAAATGCACGGTTTTTGGCCCGGTCTCCGATTGGAGGAAACGGGAAAACTTCGATGCGTGTTGTGCGCTGGCAGCCATTGTTGATTGTGTGAGTTTTGGTTGTTTCGAAGAAGTTTTGAGAGATTTCGGCTCTCGATTTAGCGTTCGGATTCCTAGCTTCCATTTTTTTGCGCACTTGCGCATATGCAGGATTTGCGGAGGCATGGGGATTTCGCTGATGAATTCATGCTGATTTGGTTGGGCCGCGCGGTTCGGCCAAAACTCCGAGAAAATTACACACAATCGGCCGAATCCTGCATATACAATTATTATCATGCTGGGATTTTGGAGAGATTAACGAAAAAATCTATGAATGTGTCTTTATCGACGTGTTGAACACTTTGGTGAGATGTTGGCGACAAGCTTTCTCCAGTTCACTGCGTAAATGTTAATGTGATAATGAACATTTCCATGGCAGGTTGTAATTTGATCGCATCCCAAATCAAAATTGTGCTAGGTCTATAAAACCTCAGAGTTCGAATTGGTTGAGAAGGTCGTGCATTCAATAATCAATGGTAAAGAGTGCCAGACTGGGCCAGCTTTTAAAATGTCTTTTCAGATAGAACATGATGGCTATCGTGATTCCTCAGTCCCAATTCAAGCTCATCATATGATTGCTTTGGCCACTTACTCTTGGAAGGAGTGACACATGTCAACTTGTTATCAGAGACGATTGGTGTGCCACTTTTTTTCCAAAGTATACCATCGGGACAAACCATATCCCGTGTATGTGCCCTGGTATGATCCACAGAATAGACCACCTTTCATCAATCGTATCAATGCAAACTCTAAATGTAGTTTCCCTGTTTGCATAAGTTGTAGAAAATACCGCTGGTACTTTTCAAAAGATTCTCAGGAGTATCAAACTCCTTGACCTCACCGTGGTCCAAGCTCAAAATTCGGTCGCAATCCATAACCGTATCCAATCTGTGTGCGATTGTCACAATTGTCTTTTCCTTGAATTCGGCCCGGATCGTACTCTGTATGACCTTGTCTGTTTGAACGTCCACGGCTGCAGTGGCTTCATCTAGCATGAGCACCTTCGATGTGTTCAATAACGCCCTGCCAAGACACAAAAGTTGGCGTTGTCCTGCAGAGAAATTTGACCCTCCCTCCTTCACTTTACTCTCCAAGCCCTCTCCTAGCTCAAGTACTGTTTGTTTCAAATGTGAATGGGCGAGCACATCCCAGAGTTTGTCGTCATTATGCTCGCTGAACGGGTCCAAGTTCTGCCTCAAGGTACCCTCGAACAAGTGCGAATCTTGTGGAATGATGCTGAGATTGTGTCTGAGATCAAAGAGCGAGAGTTTAGATGTGTCGATACCGTCAATACAGATGGAGCCGCTAGTGGGCGGGATCATTCTGAAAACGGCAAGAACAAGCGAGCTTTTCCCAGCGCCGGTTCTTCCGACAACACCTATCTTCTCACCGGACGCTATTGAAAGCGAGATATTCTTTAAGACCGGGTCCAAATTCTTGGCGTACTTTGTAGAATAGTCATGAATATCGATTGCGCCGTGCTGAGGCCAGCCAATCGTGGGTTTCATCAACCGCGCCGTTTCGTCCTCTTCCGTGGGCAAATCACAGTATTCAAGACATCTTTCCACGGCAACAAGGTTAGCCTCGACTTCAGCAGACATCCTCACCATTTTCTTGAACGTGTCGGTAACTTGTAGGGCGTAGCTCATGACAAACCCAGCCATGCCCGCACTTATCGGTGAACTAGTAGTGGATTTGTAGATAAGCAATGTTGACGAGCTCCATACAACGAGAGATCCAATGAACTGTAATCGTACAGAGAGCCATCGATTGATCGACCGAAGCATGAACAAACTGCGCATATTGAAGTCGACATTTGCATTGTTGATGAAGTTGAAACGCTCTTCTTGCCGATACGCACGGATGGTTTCCACGCCGTTTAAACTTTCCTGGAAATGTGCAAAGATTGGCGAGCGCGAGACTGAAACTAATCGTTTCAATTCTCTTTGCACGGAGATGTAGTACCTCTGGTAATAGCCGTAGATGATACCCAAAAACACGACTGCAACCAAGTACACGGGTAAGGCCAACGCAACCACCGCAATCGTTGAAACCGTGCTCAAAAGTGACCCCATATAGATATTGAGGGAACGAGGAAGAGCGCTATCGACTTTGTTGATATCATTGCTGAACCTATTCATGATTCTGCCCACGGGCGTTCGCTCGAAAAAAGACATGGGCGCTTTGATGAGTCTTTGTGCCATACGATCGTGGACTCGGCGGCCTCCTCGTATACTCATGAACACGAAGAATACCACGCCTTTGAGCAAGTTGAGTGCGCTTGTGCTGAATCCCAAAAGTGCATAGACTGTGATGAAATGAAGCGCTTGGTCGTTGTTGTGAATATCGGAGTTTGCCTCAGACCATTTCTTGAGCCAGTAGTTGGTGGAGATCGACGCGATGGTGGCCACCACAAATAACACGAGCCAGAGCAACATGCCGGAAACAGAACATGCTTTCACATAATTCATGTACACGCGCCACTTCACGCTACCTTTTGCAGATGTCTCCACGGTGTTTCCCGTTCGGCGTGTGACTTTTTCCTTGAATGGGTCCCATGTGAACGGAGCCAAACTTGCGGCACTTACGCGCTTTGGCGTCACCAATGCATCACTTGAATCTCCCCTATCTTCTGGATCAGGCAGAGGCGAGCGAGAGGAGTAATTGCCGTATTCGGCCACAAGACTGCTGAGCTGCGGATGGTCATTTCCCAGACGAATCTCGTCGAAGGATGCTTGTTCGGTTATTCTGCCCCTTTGGAACAAATAAATCCTGTCCGCATGCTCGAGAATAGGGATACTATTCGTGGCAAAAATAATAGTCCTTCCATCGAGAAGCCCGCCTTTGGTGAGGACTTTCGCAGTGATTTTCTTCCCGACATGGCTATCAACAGCGCTCAAAATGTCGTCCAAAAGGTAGATGTCAGCACGTGAATAGACCGCACGTGCTAGCGATAAGCGAGCCTTTTGTCCGCCAGAAAGCGAAATGCCTTTTTCTCCCACTTGCGTTTCGTCCCCGTCAGGCAAGATCTTGAGATCTGGTATAAGCTGGCATGCATCAATTGTTTGCTGGTAGTAAGTATCATCAAATTTATGGCCAAATATTATGTTTTCCTTCACGGAAGCGTTCATGATCCAAGGGCTCTGTGAGCAATACCCGATTGTTCCATTCAATTTGATGGGTTTTGGCAATTGTGTCGGGAATGACGAATCGACGGCATCTAGTTGACCCAAAATGGACGATAAAAACGACGATTTTCCCGACCCGACCCGGCCAACCACACATACAAAGTCCCCCTTACAGACTTTCATGTCAATTCCCTGTAAGGCGTACTTTTGGGTCCTGAAATCTGTATCCTCGGATACGCTTTGCGTGAACAACGGTTTTTCCCATAAAAAAGATGTGTTTTTGATCTCTACAGGGTTCCCGTTTTCGGCTGAGCCCAGCTCGATCAACCTTGGGTCAACTTCCGGCGCAGACAAAAACGCCGAAATCCTGTCCAAGGCAACAGCTGCCTCTGTAATATACGTTATCACAGATGGAAACAGAAGAATGGGCCTTGAGAGGATATTGAGCAAGGTCAATGCAGGAAAGACAATTTCCGAGATCAACGGACGTTTTTCCACCAAGGAGAATATGGCAAATGTCAGGAACGACACCAAAAATGGCATTGTAGTCCAGATCAAGTTCCCGCATTGATTTACTATGCGAATTTTGCGGGAATTTTTTAGTTCCATGGTATTTCTGGCATAAAATAACCTTTCGAGCATCGGCAGTTCCCACGCATAGAGCTTGATCGATTTCATCGAAACCAATATCTCGTTGGTGATCCTGTTTCTGTTGTCCTTCAACTTCATCTGCGTTTTGTTCAACTTTTTCGAGTACCGCACGAAAAACGTATTGATCGGGACAAACACAAGCATGACAAAAAGACCTGCAAAAGCCGGCCGGCCAAGAAGGTGGTACAAGGACCAGATACTCAAAACAAGCTCGGTGGGTGCAATAATAAGCGTACTGATTTCCTGCGCACAGGTCTGTACACGGGGGGCATCAATCGATACGAGATTAACGATATCTCCCGAAGAACGTTCCGAGCGAGAATGAGCCGAGAGACGGATTGATTTCTGGAAAATAAGGGACGTTAGCGAAGACCGGCAGCCAAGCCCAACCTCTAGTACTTTCAACACATATTGGTTGTTGAATACGGTCTGTAGTAACGTGACCCCAAACATGCCTAAGCACAACAAGACGCCCTTTAAAACTGGCTGCAGCGGGTCGGCTAGCTTTTGGCCAATGAATAAGATAAGGAGCCGCAAGAGTTGTGGCTGTACAAAGGCTAGCAATGAGTCGGCGGTTTCATACATAAATGAAACAGCAGCCACAGGGCCGAAAGCCTTTGTGATGGCCACGAAAAGCGCAAACAGCGAAGTCTCCTGTGTAGAGTTACCAAGGTGCTTCTGTAGCCGTTTGGTATGCTTATCTGTAGTGAGATATTCGGGTGCTTCCGGGAGATCACGGTATTGCACTGTCTGGTTCACGTACGAGTTGGTCACGAGCGGATTCATCCAGGAAAACGTGATTTTTTCAATGAGGTTAGGTGGCCGCAGAAACCCCTGTGGACCCGCTTGATGGTAGTGAAGCATCATCTCATGGGACGGTGCCCATGTGGATCTGGAAACCTCCATGTAAAACACAACTAGGGCAGTGACAAACGCCGTGAATTCCCAGCCGGGCGCCAGCACAAATAGAAAAAGCGGCCATTCCAGGTACAGATCCTGAAACCAAAGCATAGCGTTGAATACGGCAATTCCGGGCCAGAAAGTGAGGAGTATGCCCAGCGGGACCAACGAGCGGGTGGGTTCGATCACGTGCAACGGCAAGACAAGGAAAATTAGGGTGAATAGGAGTGCAGCAAAGGCAATGATTTTGGAGTCGGCTAGGCGTTCCACGACGGAAACTGACCATAGAAGCCGGCCAATGCATATAGTGTAAAGTAGCACCAACAGACAGCGCAACCAATGGAAAAGACCGGTGTTTTTCGGCGACAATCGGCCGTATTTGTGCTTATTCATGTATTCTAGAAGAGCCCAGCCCGAAAAAAACCCGAAAAAAACGGCCCAAACGAGCACTAATAGAGTTAGAAAGCATGGGTTAAAGGCATTTTCTTGCGTATGTATAAGAGGCAGAAATAGCGCCTCAAGGCCACAAGGCGGCGGCAGCACAGGGACCATAAACGCTATAGAAAAGGAATGATGTGTAATCAACGAGTGTCTATTCCTATGCAGGTCCTTTTCTTTTGGAATTTCCAAGGGGTTGTTATGATAAATGTTGCAACTGTAACTTTTTTATGTAGGCCGGCCCAGAAATTGAAGTGCACGGACCGAGCAAAGCTACTGAAGGGCCGATGGCGGTGGCGCGCGCGCAGAGTCAGATGGGACAAGTTGAAACGGCTGCAAAATGTGGAAGAATGATAGAATTTGCAGCATATTTCAAAATTTGTGGATGTTTTTGCTGGAAATTCTGGGAGATTTTGCACTGAAGGTTTTCATCTGGTCATGTTCACAGTCTCTCACATGTATTTGTGAGTGTTTGACGAGGCTCTTATAGGAATGAGGTGCACGTGATTGACTGTTTAGACCGAAGGCTATCGATTCGGCACCTGATGCGGGAATGACTTTGATGATCGCCAAAGCATGGAATATTCTTTGTGTGTTATTTGAGGAAACTCAAAGGAGAAACCGCTGTTTTCGTCATGCACACTTAAAATGAATGAACGTATAAATATATCTGTGCGTTATTGAGCAGAGGTGAACCCGCGCACCTGGCCAGCTCCTTGAAATTTTTTTTTTTTTTTGTATGTATGTATGCTGGTTCGGCCACAGATTTCATGGTGAAGGCAAAGTTTTTCATGAAGTCTGTTGCATTCATTTAAATAGTTTTGAGAACTAGGAGATGAAATGGGGAATCAAAAATTATATTATTTGTCTAGATTCAAACAGTTATGTGAATATCGTGCTAGGACGATGTCGAAACGTAGGGCCCTTTCTTGCGATATTCAGAGGTGTAAAATCATCATAATTTTTAGCTCTTCCCATATTTAATGAATGTCAGGTCTCGAAAAATCGATGTAGATGCAGCTATCTATCCAAAATCAAGTCACATTTTGGCTGGGTGCGGTAGATTTCGCATCATAAATAAACCAATGTTGCTCTATTTTCTTTCGCTGGAACCGCAAAAGCAATATTGATTCCGATGGCTTCGTTAGGATTCCTCCCAGTTCGATCCTATTCAAAAACAAAGGCAGCACTCTTCTCATCAGCTTTCACGACATAAAGTGACCTTTGATCTTACTGGGACATCTCTAATTTTGGAAGACGGAAATATTTGCTCATTTCATATTTTCTTATATTTACAGCTTTTCTTGTTCTCTTTTGGCGCACCGTGGCGCGTCGCGTCTTTGTTTGTTGTTGTGTAAAGGGCGATGTTTCAACCCCTTTACGCACCTGTTCGTCAAAGAAATGCGTTTATTTAGTCTCATCCTCGGACAGGGGCCAGTTCTGAGTCTTGGACGTGCTTATATGGCCCGGAACACATATAAACGCTAGAGGATAGCAAAATTACATCCATACTGATATACCCTAAAGGATCACTGATATTGGAGGAACCGGGAATTTTGCGCCTTAATTCTGTGAAACCAAGATTTTGACCCTTATATCATCGTTATAACGCAATTTATCGTTACAGTGGAGATCTTTATGACGCGTGCCCACTTGCCCATGAGAGTAGCATGGCACTGTTTTTCATCGGAATTTACCAGAATCCATAAAGTAGAATTCACGATATCATGCCAGACATAACCCTCGGGTGTGCCAAAATTTGCAGCCATAACTCAATGATCTGATTACTTGGCATATCTCTTAGTCATGATTGTTTTAGACCCATTTGCGGTCTCCCTCCACTAGACCAACACTCTGAAGTGCACCGACCTGCAGTCCATAAACCACTTCAACTATCCGATCTAGTCATTTCAATCAGACACACCAATCCTCTTTTTTCGACCTTCTCTCTCAAATCAGAAAAGCATTGCTAAGTCTTCGTCTGCGTGCATCGTCTCGCTCAGAAAGCCACCACGCAACAAAAGTCATACATAAGCCAAACCCACAGAGGCATGCAGTATACACGAACCCAACAAAGTACCGAGGCTGATCATGGGTATTCCAAACAAAAATAGGCACCCATGCACGTGTCACGTAAGCCAATGTGTTTGTTGTGACAATGACAAAGTTGCGTTTCATATCATCGTCATAAAGTAGACGGTTCACCCACGAAAAAATAAACGGCTGGCCATATGAAGTGGGGATCCCCACGAGCCCAAAACTGAGCCAGTGAAGCCAGTTTGGTATATCGTATTTGGCCAAAAACACACAGCCCAACGCGACCGGCACGAAAAAGCCCATGATATAAAAGTGGTTCTTGCGCCCTCCAATGTAGTTGTGTGAGTATGCCAACAGCAACGTGATGACAATCAGCAAGGCCGTATATATCGAAGGGTATACGTTATACTTTTCCGGGGCTAGCTGCAACACTTTCTTCATCCATACATTGAATGCCGGCTGACCCCACGCACTGCATGCGTTGTTATAAGCCAAGAACAAGAGCGGGAACACATAGATGTGCCACGTGTCAAAAAACGAGCGGATTTTGCACAAAGTGTAGTTTTTTCCCGTGTGGATCTGTGCTCCAACTAGCCGCCGCCGCTCAAGTCCAACCAACTTATCCTCCTCCGTGAAGTAAAACGCATCCGTGGTGCTTGGAGTGTTGGGCCCAACCAAAATCGTGTATAACCCCACTGGGAAGGATATTAATGCATCCACCACAAATAGCCACTTAAAAGGCTCGATTGACGAGTTTTCAAATCTTCGAAGAAGTGCTAGTTGCAACGGCCCGGAAATCAATGACGCCATATTCCCTGCCACGGCGAAAAACGCGCCCCGACTAGAGATTTCAGCCGCAGAATAGTTGCTTCCTAGCAAATACTCCATCCCGGGAAAATACCCCGACTCGAAAAGCCCTAAGAAGAATCTGACCGCATATAAAGCTGGTAGCCGCCGGCACGTGACCAGAAGAAGGGTGAGTGCTGACCACAAGAGCTCTAGCCCGCCCAAGTAATACCGAGCAGAAATTTTGTGTAATATAAGATTTGACGGAATCTGTCCAACAATGTACCCAATCGTCCAGAGCGTCACCAAATAATTGTACTGATTGTTCTGCATATCGTAGTACTCACTCATGCCGTTGATGTAGGCAGTATTGATGTTGGACTGGTTCAAGCTTTTGATGAAATAGCCTAGCATGGCAGACGATAAAAGACACGTATCCAACTTCATGAGATAGCGCTGCTCTTTCGGGTGTTTTCCGGTCCCGTCCCAGAGAAATCTCTTCACCTTGTATGTCAACGAAGTTTCTCTACGTTGTGATTCTTCGGGTGAGACATAAACCAATAAATCAATAAAGGGCTCATCGACGCTCCGCTCGTTTATAATTGTCACAATCCCACTTTTTTGGTCTTTATTATTTTGTGAGCTGTTTTTCCCCGGGCTTTCTGTGTCGGAATCACTGCCATCGGAATAATACCGTATGTCTGATCTGACTAAGCGATCTGTTTCGGGTACATCCTCGGCTTTAGACTGCCTTGTGAGTGCTTGTAGCCACCCCATACTTGAACTTTTTGGTGATGAGCTTGAAAATGTGTATTAGTGAAAAAATGAAGCTTGCAGTATATTTATATATGTTTCATGAAGCTCTGACACACAATTATAGGAGTAGGTCTTTGTTTACTCTAGAGTGCTTTTACTCCTGATTAAGCAGAAAACTGTGGATCCAGCTGCGGTTGCGAAATTCAACACGCACTTGAGCCGCAGCCACACGTTTGGCTCGCTTCTATATACCAGCTTCGCGTCTCTTTTTTTTTTCTTCTTTTTGTCATTGCTTGACGTTTTGGCTTCAAAGTATTTTTCAAAAAAGTAGCGGACAATCTCAAGTAGCTTGATATCAAAGATATCATTCAACTTCTCAACATGCTTTGTTTTTAGTATAGTAAATATTGTATCTTGCAATTGTGTATCCTCTTATCTCGCGGAATGCCTGGCTGTGGATCTGACGCCGTGCTTGGAGCCCGACGTGGATGAGACGAGGCTTATCTCGACGCGGTTTATCGTCCATCGTTATATCAAAGATCTGCAATTCTCACTTTCTTCCATGCTCCATACATCGTGAATTCTGTATGACATTATATATGGATGGTTTGTAACCGAGAATTCGAAAGAAAAAAAAGGAATTCTATAGCTTTTTTGGGAGCCTCAATTGGAGATATTGATAACGTGACCCAAACTGTCTTCACCAAGCTCGTGTGTGGGGTTTGATCCTGAACTCTGTCAGCTAAGGCATGTCATAGACATGTGAGTAGTAGAGGCTGACGCCCTTTCTGAAACGCTTGCAAATGCATTGAACTCATTGCGCACCCATCCATTTCTGCAAGTGGCACTATTTTGAAAAATCAAATAATCATAGCATTACTACGTTCTGACAGTCAACTGGTCACTCATCCCTTCATATGCATGCATAAATCTCTTTTTTTTCTTGGCTTGATACTTTTGAAAAGAGACTGGGGGCCAGAATTGCTCACCTAGCTCTCCACGAATCTACATATGAATATCGCTACCATGCCTTGCGGAGATATCTTGGCTTGGCAGCCTATGTGATCTGACTAGGTTGACATCGCCCTAAAATCATCAACATCATTAGCCTCTTTGTTAAAAAATGTTCGAATTGACGTTTGAGCGAAACGGTTTTTGAAGGACTGTTTAGCTTCTTTTTTGCGTGTTACAAAAAATATCGCGACCGTCCGTTCGTTGACCCTGCGTTACTCAACATTGAATAGCGACAAAAAAACAGACAACGGGATCACAAAGTGACGAAATGTATTTGATAGAATTCTAGAAATTTTCAAGCGAGGTGTTATAAACTTCGCTTTGGCTTGTTTATGTATTTTGGCTCAACTGACCATTTTTACCTTTCGTTTATAAGTTTTTTTTATTCATGTATTTACACAGTTTGGATTTCAGCACAATTAACCAAAAAACAAAGAAGTCATAGGCCGCACCAAAAATTGCAAACTTTTTCTCTGAAAGTACCGATAAAAAAGGTTTCTTTGCTGTTTAGAATCCGTTCTGTAATTCCCGAGATCCCATATGTATCAAGCAAAAAAAAAAAAATCAGATTTCTAAGAAAACAATATAAAATCTTGTTTCATTTGGGGATTCTTTATTGGTAAACTTACGAAATCCCAATTATATGCACTCCGCCTACATATCCCATAAACAAATCTCGAGCTCCACTTATCATAAAGCATATTTGTTCATAAAGCCATATAGTCATGCCCATACAAGAAAAGAGTTACAGCCAAATACCCGATTGGGAAAAAGCGGGCGCGACAGAACTTGAAATCCCCACAAACTTCGAGGAAGAGAAGAATACAATTCAAGATGGGAGCAAATTCACCAGCACGGAAAAGTGGGGGCTTTGTGGCGCGATGTTGTTGGGCCCAATTGCATTCGGAAGTGCAGTTTGGAAGAACCCTTCTCTTCATGCATGGTGCCAGGATAATATATGGCTTTATGTACTTTGTATGGTCATGCAGGTGTTGTTGACATACAAGTTTACGTCTATGCCAAGAATGTCTCCTCGAACTCTTTATGTGTATCTTGGTCTCATTATGTGTGAAAGCTATCTATTAGGCTTTACTGTCGCTGACGTCTGGCTGCGTTGATTTCAAGCAGGCTTGAAATGAAAGCCCTTTTCCATGACTTCATATGGATTTATTCTGCGAGCAGTGCCAACTTGATGACCACTTCTCCTAAGAGAGAAATCGACAGATAATTTACCATCGAAGCTTTTGTCACTGAAGTGCCACCTTCCAAACAAACAAATCATTGTTTAAAAATGCGCTACTTTCCGACTTAAACACGTAAATCGATCGTTTCGCCATGCTCTATCTAAGGAGGGATGTAGGTGTTTACGAATGATATCAATGTTCTTGATACACTCTGCTGCACGCTACTTGAAAGGTGTCTCATACACAGTATCATACAATTTTAGATTTGATGAAGGTACTTGAACGAGAGGCCACAGAGAGACCTACGAACGATTACATCTTTGCATTCTCCTTATTTTGACGATAGTGCGGACATCATTTAGGCCCAAAGGTTTCCAATCCATTGATAGAGCAAATTTTTAACAGATGAAATCTGAGCACATCCGACGTATGCAAAATGTAGCATTTTCGAAGTGAATCAAATCCATGTAATAGCAGACTGGCTCGATTTCAGAAACACGTGACGTACAATAACCGTTCAAACGGGGTGAGTCCGCGCCCCGGCTCCGAAATCATGTAGCCAATAGCGTCGCGCGAATTCACGGCGCCGGAGTTGCAAAACCTGGAGAAACCGTAACGAGATCCGAGGGTCCGACAACACGCGCGCGGAAGGAGGGAAATTCTTCCAGCGTTTAACCACTCATGAACAGACAGATGAATGATAATAATTAGGACGCTTGGGCTTCTCGATTGGGCTTCTCTGCTTCGAGTAGAGAAAAGCGAGAGCATTAAGGTCCGAAATTGAACAATCAAATAACAATTTCACATTGGATCTGCCTTCTGTCTCTCAAGCGTGACCCCTGTTTCGAGGCCACTCCTCAGTGTACCCCCGCGCCCAAACATCCGCGGGTCAGCGCAGATACCGTACCCTCGGAAGTCGTCGATTTTTGACAAATTTCCTCGCTGCCATTGGCTGATGCGCGCATCCTTCTCCAGGTCTGGCGAAAAATATTATTTAACTGGGAGATCGCCGCGAACCCAAACTTTTCTCCTTTTGTTTTTTCTTCAACAATGTTGTCTGCATCAAGAAGATCCATTGCTAAGATCCCAAGTTCCGTGCGCGGACTTGCTACCGCAGGCCTCTCTAGAGACTCCAAGGTTCACCAGAACTTGTTGGAGGACTTCTCCTTCATCCAATACAAGAAGCAGTTGGAGACTGTGAACATCGTCAAGGAGAGATTGAACAGACCATTGACGTACGCCGAAAAATTGTTGTACGGTCACTTGGACAAGCCTCATGAGCAGGACATCGAGAGAGGTGTCTCCTACTTGAAGTTGAGACCAGACAGAGTTGCCTGTCAGGATGCCACCGCCCAGATGGCCATTTTGCAGTTCATGTCTGCTGGCATGCCACAGGTTGCCACGCCATCCACTGTGCACTGTGACCACTTGATCCAGGCCCAGGTTGGCGGTGTCAAGGACTTGGCCAGAGCTATCGACTTGAACAAGGAGGTGTTTGACTTCTTGGCCTCCGCCTGTGCCAAGTACAACTTGGGTTTCTGGAAGCCAGGCTCGGGTATCATCCATCAAATCGTGTTGGAGAACTACGCATTCCCAGGTGCCTTGTTGATTGGTACCGACTCTCACACGCCTAACGCTGGTGGTTTGGGTCAATTGGCCATCGGTGTTGGTGGTGCTGACGCCGTCGACGTCATGGCTGACTTGGCTTGGGAATTGAAGGCCCCTAAGATCATTGGTGTCAAGTTGACCGGCAGAATGTCCGGCTGGACCTCGCCAAAGGACATCATTTTGAAATTGGCCGGTATCACCACTGTTAAGGGTGGTACTGGTGCCATCGTCGAGTACTTCGGTGACGGTGTCGACACCTTCTCCTGTACCGGTATGGGTACCATCTGTAACATGGGTGCCGAAATTGGTGCCACCACTTCCGTTTTCCCATTCAACAACTCAATGGCTGACTACTTGAACGCCACTGGCAGATCCCAGATTGCCGAGTTCGCTCAGCTTTACAAGAAGGACTACTTGTCCGCCGACGAGGGCTGTGAGTACGACCAAGTGATTGAGATTGACTTGAACACTTTGGAGCCCCACATTAACGGTCCCTTCACTCCCGACTTGGCTACCCCAGTCTCCAAGATGAAGGAGACTGCCATTGCCAACGGCTGGCCTTTGGAGGTCAAGGTCGGTTTGATTGGTTCTTGCACCAACTCTTCTTACGAGGACATGACCAGATCTGCTTCCATCATCAAGGACGCCGCCAAGCACGGCTTGAGCTCCAAGTCCATCTTCACCATCTCGCCAGGTTCCGAGCAGGTGAGAGCCACCATTGCCAGAGACGGTCAATTGAAGACTTTCGAGGACTTTGGCGGTGTTGTCATGGCCAACGCATGTGGTCCATGTATCGGTCAATGGGACAGACAGGATATCAAGAAGGGTGACAAGAACACTATTGTCTCGTCTTTCAACAGAAACTTCACTTCTAGAAACGACGGTAACCCAGCCACTCACGCTTTCGTCGCCTCTCCAGACATGGTCACTGCTTACGCCATCTCTGGTGACTTGGGCTTCAACCCTATCACTGACACCTTGAAGGACTCTGAGGGCAAGGAATTCAAGTTGGCCGAGCCAGTTGGTGTCGGTTTGCCACCTAACGGTTACGACAAGGGTGAGAACACGTACCAGGCTCCTCCTTCCGACAGAGCTTCTGTGAACGTCGTCATCTCCCCAACTTCCGACAGATTGCAGCGTTTGACTCCTTTCCAGCCATGGAACGGTAAGGACGCCGAGAGATTGCCTATCTTGATCAAGGCTGTTGGTAAGACCACTACCGACCATATCTCTATGGCCGGTCCATGGTTGAAGTACCGTGGACACTTGGAGAACATCTCCAACAACTACATGATCGGTGCCACAAACGCTGAGAACGGCGAGGTCAACAACGTCAAGAACCACTACACCGGTGAGTACAAGGGTGTTCCAGACACTGCTGCTGACTACAGAGACGCTGGTAAGACCTGGGTCGTCATTGGTGACGAGAACTTCGGTGAGGGTTCTTCCAGAGAGCACGCCGCCTTGGAGCCAAGATTCTTGGGTGGTTTTGCCATCATCACCAAGTCTTTTGCCCGTATCCACGAGACCAACTTGAAGAAACAGGGTTTGTTGCCATTGAACTTCACCAACGTGGCTGACTACGACAGAATCAACCCAGATGACGAGGTTGACATTGTTGGCTTGACCGAGCTCACTCCTGGTAAGAACCTCGTCTTGAGAGTTCACCCCAAGGAGGGTGAGGCTTGGGAGACCGAGTTGTCCCACACTTACAACGCTGAGCAGATCGACTGGTTCAAGTACGGTTCTGCTTTGAACAAGATGGCCGCCGTTAAGAAATAAGCGGATCAATCTACTTCATGTCATATGTATGCGTATACGTCCTAATTTATTCAATGTGAAAATTATAAGCGTAAGAATAAGGATTTGTAGTCCGAAACTTAACTGCAAATTTTCAGTCCAAGTTAGATTGTGTCTTGAGTGCGCTGGCAAAAAACTAAGCCCGACGCGGGGGTCGAACCCGCAACCTTGAGATTAAAAGTCTCACGCTCTAGCCATTGAGCTAGCCAGGCTGTTTTCTGACATTGCGAGCTGCGAATGCTCAGCGCAAAGAGAGGACATTCTTCTTTGTGTTATTGGCCTGCTTCGCCCAATGGCTGCAGAAAAGGACTCGGTACTCTAACCAGACGTATGCAGGTTTTGTTTGTCTATAGATATATAGATTTTTGACCGGTTAACCGCGGTTTCCGTAAATACAAATTCTTTCTTTTAAAACCAGCAATGTGTGGCACCTGTGCGGCTCACGCGGCCCCGACGTCAGTGCCCAAATACGGTGTTAAATCCGGCGACGCGCATGCAGATACGCGCGTGACGTCATAGAAACCGTATGGCTCAAATTTTGATGTCATCCCCTATGCAACTGGAGGCGTAGTTTTTGTGTGTTTACGAATAACATTCAGTTGTTCACAATGGTTCAATAGAAATTGTTCTCGTCAAACTAGAAGTGTGATAGTTGATAGGCGACCAAAATTGATCCTGATCAGTTGCCATAGACGAGGTCACTCGTAAAAACTCGATTTTGGTGGCAAATACGCGCATGTTTGGGACGCCATGTGAAATTGCGCGCGTATCAAAGCCTCGTCTTATCTTTAAGCAAAACCTCAACGACTGACTCAATTGTTGCGCGGCTAATAAGATGCATCTAGGTTTTTCGCGTGTTACTTGTGAGCTAAGCTTGAAGTTGCGTCAAGCTGGGTACTGAAGGAATCCAAAACTCTTTGCGTCTTGATATGGAGTATGTAGAGTCAAACCGTTATCAGGCTATGTCAGGAAGTTTATGACAATCTCGAAAATTCGTCTGTGTGCAGACCAGACCTAACTTTACCTATCTAGATATGCCAACATAAAGCCATCAGGCACCCAAGATCAATGGATCTTGTCGCTCATGATTCACGAAGACCCCTTCGAACCAATTCTACTCAATTTGCTAAAAAAATCTACAAGTTTCATTCTCATCATTTACTTTTGTCGATTTCAAGCAAATCGGACTGTATATTGGTTTTCAGAAAAAAGAAAGTATTTGCTCAATCTGCTTTAAAGCAGCAGCGGAAGCGACCACTCAGGAATCGAGGCCAACAAGTCTATGAATGACAGCGCCAAGCGTGTCATGAACTAAAACAAGGTGCTTGCTTGTCATGAACCAGAATAAAGTGTAATCATTGGGACAGTGCAATCACAATAATACCGAAAAAAAACAATAACACAGCAATGCTAGCGCTAGCGATTAAGACGCAGCTTTTGTCGCCTTGACTCATCCCAATGCCTTCATCACGCAATTCTTTTACGAAACCTTGTACACGCCGGGAAACCGGACCACTCTGGTTTTGCCAAAATTCGACTTTGCTATTGAAAATCTGTTTCTGTGTTTCTGAAAGGTAAAACTTGCTGAAAACGAGCAACACATGCTGCCAAATCGAGCTCTCCGAATGTTCAAAGGCCATGAGAAAGTCAATGAGTTCCACAGCATCATCCAAACGTGCCCTTTGCATAAGTTCATTCATTCGGTTAGGATAAGATGTATAGTCTTTGTAATCTCTCAATTTCTCTCGGAACTCAGTCTCCACGCATGCCCTTGTAAATGTCCATGTAGGGAACTCTTTGAGAAGTTTTGGATCGAGGCATTGTCTGAACTTCTCATCAAAATCGTTTTCGACCCGAATAACCGAACTTTCAATATCTTGCTGACTCCCAACGTAAGAAGACCTAAACTTATCTATGTCGACCGAACAATAGGCACGGTTCTCGGTCGATAGCAAAGAAAAGGCTCTTTTGAAGTGGAAATAAAATTCGGGAAACAAACCTGTTTTTTTTAACTTGAGCTTGTAAGGTACAAAATCCTTATACTCAAAGGGCTCGCTCGTTTGCTGCTGAACGTAAGGTGACGCATTAAAGCGGAAACTTTGTTCCGGGCAAAACTCGTCTTCATAGGATTTCGTACCCAAGTCATCCATTCGAACAGACGTTGTTGGGTCGCTTTCGGGAACAGGTTCATAATCCCCCTTTTGGGAGCTCCCAAAAAGATTAGTAGTCATTGACAAATCAAAAAAAAAAATGTAGTGACTATCAAGTTGGTTGGGCACTTGATATAACCACTGGTGATCAGCCTGCACAGAAGATCTCGGGCGCATCAGTTCTTAAATTTTCCGTGCAGCACTGCCCGATTTTGTGGTGAGGTTTGTGCAGCGTCAAAAAAAGGATCACCGTTCGCAATGATAAGGTCACGGTTTCCAAAAATAGGATATGTCTCCATACGGGAGCGTTCTACAATCTATTCTTGAAAGTCACCAGGTCGGCAGTATCAGACATAAATATTTGAGATTGTCAGAACGGGGGTTTCAAGAGCCACAAAAAAGATGAGAGTTGATTGTAACTCAAAACAGACACAGGGGGCTACTCCCTAATTTTAGCATCCTGAGAATAGAGATAGAACTTCGTATGATCAGACCACGTGAGTAGGCACGCATACTGTCGCATGACGTAGTACGAGGCTTACGTACAGCACCTGGCCAAGTGTGAAGATGAAAAAATAGCTTTCGCTTCGATTTAGTCGAAAGAGAAAAAAAGCGCTTCTCACGATACATAAGAGCCTCTTCTAATCAAAAAGCAGCACTCCTAGCTTTTTGGACCCGTGCATTCTTCACTGTGAGCGGTGTGTAATCCATGGGTTTACGGTTACAGGAAGGTATCGAAAAGGTAACTGATAGGATATGTCAAAGTGATGTGCGGGCCACTAGATTTGTCATTACTCTTGTCTGGTTATAACAATCGTTTTTTTAAACAACAACAGTTTTTACCTTGATTGGGTCCCTTGCTAGAAGCTGGGGCTTCAGGAAGATCTGAACCAGATCGAAATCGCGAAATATCGTGTCACGATTTCATGAAATGGATCTGATCTCATCATACTATGAATTCATTGTGATATGCTGCGCAATTTTTTGAGTGGCTTTGCATAAATAGTCGTCTTCAGTGGCTTTGCTTGAATAGCCGTTCTAAACCACAGGTATTGAATCCCACAAATTATTTCAATATGGCTTGTGACAGGAGATTGTGACTCAGTCTGTTGTGATCGACTGCAGTTGAGCTCAATATTTAGAAAGGTGAGATCGTTACGAAGAGTCCTTCTTGCGTAATTTGTTTGATAATTTTGAGTTTTTTTCAACAGCCTGAAACAGTTTGTCCCCCTGAATGTGCCTTCTATTACTTACATTTCTCGCAAGAGCATTGCAGTTGAATTGTAGAATCTTGTCTAAGAAATTCAAATGCTGCGTCCAATCGCATCCAATAAAGTGTGGGGCCACTGTAAATAGTCAGGGCCATTTGAAACTTACTGACTTTGGCCTCTCGAGAATCGAAGTCGTAGGACGTCACACATACCGGCATTGTTTGTTCATTGCACGAGGTCAATCTTAAAAGTTTGCGAGCCATGATTTTGACTGAATAAACCCTTTTGACGCCTCCCATGGTCATCTTATCGTGGCAAAATTGGCGCGAAAAGTAAAGAAAAAAAAGAGGATGGGGAAAACCCATGACGCTGATCTATGAAACAAAGATGATGATCAGTATGAAGTGCTTAACCATCATAAGTCATACGCTAGATACTAGCATTACCCTCAAATCGATTCGCCTTCGGCTTCATAATTTATGTTTTATTTTCTTGTGAGATGAAAGTCTCGCAAATTCAATTCAACATCCCCTATCCCATCATCTGCATCCAGAATCAGTGTTTCGGAACCCATCTTTTTATCTCCGGATTCCTCATCTTGTTGCTCTCCTAAAAGATTTTCAGGACTTTCGAGTCTAGGAGTGGCCACAACTTCCCGCCGCTGGCCTTTTTGTAGCCGCCGCAATGACACTTCCTGTTTCGAAGCTGTCCATCCGCTCTTCAAGGGGCACTCTGACACCAAATGGAGTGGCCGTGTTTTACACGTGCATTTTTTGGCACATTTATAGTGCGGGTGATTCCTGGATCCACATACCGTACAGCCCTTGGCCTCGCAGAGAGCAAGAGGATGCGCCACCGTTCGACACAAGTGGCAGAAATTTGGGGCACGAACCACTTCACACGACATGTTGAACTGTTTATGTGCAGGATCCCTAGGTCGGTATTTCACAATTTGAATAAGTTCGGTGGCAGTCACGTCTTGTTCATTTTTGAGCTCTTCGAGAAACGTATTGTACTCCGCATTATCATGCTCTTGGTCTGGCTTGTACACGCCCACTTCTATATTCTGGATCCATTCCATCCAAAACTTTAACTGGTCCTGCACGACCAGAAAATGGTCTTCCCAGCACGCCTGTGAAGCGATTTTAGGCGGCACATTCTCTTGGCCCAACACAAGGGAAACATGGGTCACGTGCCGTTTTGTCTTTGTCCCAACAATTTCGGGCGAACGCCACTTCTCCACCACATCCTGTGGCGTGAGGAAATTCCATCTGAAATATCGTTGTACGTCTTCGGTCCTGTCATAAGATACTTTTACGAGAATATGCGTTTTTTTGCCTGGATCGCGCCGGGGCTCGAAATGTATAGTTTCTTTATCCTCCGGCGGTGGCCGCCGATGCTTTTTGCGCCAGGTGCTCATCAGGTAACATGGGTTTTAAAAATCCAGATATAAAGTATAACGATATTCACCTGTTCAGTCGTATGCATCGAGGACTGCACATGGCGCAAAGACATCTACTTAGTTGGCGAGATTCGGGTCAACCAAAAAAGGCTTCAAATGCTGAATAATTTCCAAATGTCAGATAAATTACATATATATGACATCGCGCGATCGTATTTGATGTCGAATTTCGATTTTAACAGAATCTGGGCAAGCTTGTCTGTTAATGACCCTAAAAGGCTGGTAATTTTTCAACCGATACAAATTTTAGGTGGTGCAATATTGAACTTTCATTTTTTGTACATTTCCATGGCAAGACTAGCGTCAGTATCAAGTTTAAGTTTAGAAAAATAATTGTGTACTTTTGCGGAATGACGCAAATCTATAAAACCTTTTTATGTAATGAGTCCTGTCACGCACCCTATTATCTACTTGTGTCTCACACTCACGCAGGCAACGAGACGGAATTCGCTCGCCGAAAACAAAAAAAAAATGACTCGGCCGCGATCACTTAGTGCTTACCCTCGTTATCGGCACATATTGATTTTGATTCGACCAATGCCATACCACACGACCTTTCTCGTCGAAGTATGCACAAAATTGCTCAAATTAGCCGGCCATAGTTTAAAGTGCAATTCAAATGATTCTCTTTTGAAAAAATACCTATTAGTTATAGGTAAATTGCTATCCCCAAATGCCGAGTGAGTGGCTGGGGGGCCGCCCCGCGCGTTATCTGCTAGTGTGCACGATTTCTGCGCGAAGCCAGCTCATAACTATTCAGCAAGGTAAACGGTTTTGCCTCTAAAGGGTGACCAAAAACACCATACTGGTCGAAATTTTAAAAATTCAAAAGGGTAGAGCTGATTATAGGTGAAGAAAGGTTTCAAAATCACTCAAAATTTTCTTTCAATTCCCAGTAGACAATAAAATACCCTAATTCCAATGACCTCATACTGACTGCGGTCGAGGCTGGCCCTGCAGTGAGAGATTGCCAAGCGATCTGCGCCGACAATTTGCAGTCTTGGAGGAAAAAAAAAGTTTTTGAATCCTCAGCCATATTCTGTCCCCACAACTATTCTTTTCATATCAACACGAAGTATCAACAATGGCCCAAGAATTGACCCACCCTGCCATTAAGGACGGCTGGTTTGCCGAAATCTCTGACACCATGTGGCCCGGCCTGGCCATGCTGTTGAAAGTAGAAAAAGTGTTGTACTCTCAGAGATCGAAGTACCAGGATGTTTTGGTGTTTAAGTCGACCAACTGGGGCAATGTTTTGGTTTTGGATAACTGTATCCAGGCCACGGAAAGAGACGAGTACTCTTACCAGGAAATGATCACCCATTTGGCGATGAATTCGCACCCAAACCCAAGAAAGGCATTGGTTATTGGTGGCGGCGACGGCGGTGTTTTGCGTGAGATCTTGAAACACGAGCTGATCGAGGAAGCGTGGTTGTGTGACATTGACGAGGATGTCATCAAGGTCTCAAAGCAGTTCTTGCCCGAAATGGCAAAGTCTTACGAGGACCCTAGAACCAAGGTTCACATTGGAGACGGGTTCAAGTTTTTGGCCGACTACCAGAACACGTTTGACGTCATCATCACAGACTCGTCTGACCCAGAAGGCCCAGCTGAATCGCTTTTCCAGAAACCTTACTTTGAGTTGTTGAAAGGCGCGTTGACCGAAAAGGGTGTTATCACCACCCAGGCCGAGTCCATCTGGTTGCACATGGACATTATTTCCAAGTTGAAACAGGACTGCAGACAGATCTTCCCTGTTGCCGAGTACGCCTACACGTCGATCCCCACCTACCCCTCTGGTACGATCGGATTCATGGTGTGCTCCAAGGATGAGAAGGCCCAGGTGAAGACGCCTTTGCGCCGCTTTTCCGAGGAGTTCGAGGACGCAAACTTGCGCTACTACAACTCGCAGGTCCACGAGGCCTCGTTTGTGTTGCCGCAATGGGCCAATAAGATTTTGAACAAGCAGGACTGACGTGACACGTGATGACAGCCTGGGTCACGTGACCTGGGTCCAGCGCACGGGCTGCGTTACGAATGTTACGGTTTTCAGGGTTTCTTAGGGAGGTAAAGGTGTCAGGCGGTATATAGTTTCAAAGCGCCTCGATCGAGAAGGCATTATTGGTGTTTCGAGGTTGTCCGCACAGTTGCGAGATCTCTGGAATACACTTGCTTGTTTGACTCTTCCATGTAGATCATGCTGGAACATCGTAAAACATTGTCGAAAGTTGATAAGATTTTATTGACTTGGCAAGGCATTGAATCGACTGAGTATTTGACGAGCATGTCTTTATTTACTCTTCGGGTCAAGTTGTTATATACAATTGCTACGGTGGGTCACGTGACACACTTGCTCTTATCAGCTCCATCTCAGTATACCTTTATAGCACATCAGACTATCCCATCATGGCTGGCCTTACCGATGACCAAAAGCGGCGCATTGTATGTGATTCAAGCCTCGATTCGGGCGCCTACTGGCTACAAAATATCGTAAATTACAAGCCCTTGTGTCGCATGATTGAACCTGGACTACACCTTTTTTTGCCACCACCACCACCACTCACATCATATACTAACAGTCCAGGAAGAAAACAGGAAACGGGCGCTAGAAAGACTACAGCAGCGCAAAGCAGGCACGCTAGGAACCGCTATTAGCAAGCCAAATGCACCTTCCATTCCCACTACTAATACTTATACTAATCCACCTTCCCTGATAGTTACTAATGCTGAGCACAGAAGTATCCCCGAACTACCGCGGGTAGAGCTCACCAGGGAGCAAAAAGAGCGGATCACGAAGAACAGAGAGCGGGCGTTACAGATCCAAAAGGAGAAACTGAAGTCGTTTCGTGATGCAACGGATCGCACTGGGCCCGTGGCGGTGGTGACTGAGCAGGACAGAAAGCGGTTCAAGCCGGAGTACAATCCGCCGCTGATCCAGAAAAAAAACTATATCGAGTACGACTTCTCGACCATGAAAGATAGCCGCGGAGGGTTTCTCGATGAATCAGAGAAAAATGGCCTAAAAGGCGCCGAGGAAGAGCCTCAGAGTCTACAAGAATGGAAGGAGAAACAAAAACAAGACCTAGCCGTCAAGGAACTAGCCCCGCCGCTCGATATTGCGAATGCACCCCGATGTTTTGAATGCGAGTCTTTGGAAATCGACGCTAATCTCCATACAAACTTTCACGTGCGTGTGTGTCGCCGGTGCATGAAGGAGAAACCGGAAAAATACGCGCTTTTAACCAAAACAGAGTGTCGCGAGGACTATTTGCTCACCGAGCCCGAATTAAAGGATACGGGGCTTCTTCGAAGAGTCGAAAAACCAAACCCACATGGATTCCTGCGCATGCAATTATTTTTAAGACTACAAGTCGAAGAGTATGCGTGGAAAAAATGGGGGTCTGCAGAAGGTTTAGACGCTGAGTGGGAGCGGCGTGAGCAGGCGCGGCTTGACCGGCGTGACAAAAGGTATCAGGCCAAAATGAAGGAAATGCGGAAAAAAACCCGTGCGGAGGAATACACACGGAAACTCCGGAACGGCCAAGCGTTGGATGACCGCCATGCACACGAGTGGTCAGCGCCGTTGGCAGTAGACGGGAACGAGCGGCTTGTGCGCCGACGCTGTATTGACTGCGGCATAGAAACTGAGGAGATTATTATATAATCAGGTTGATGATTCGTGATGGCGAGGGTTGTTAGATTTGAGAACTCTATGGGAAAAAAAAAGGTTAGTAAATTGTCCACGATGTCATGGTCAACACCAAAACGGAGTTTATGAAGCAGGTGATCACATCAGCAAATGGAGATGTGCTTATGCAGCTTTGTTGGATGCCTTTCTCACATGCCTTTGTTCTGATTGATTCGAATAGTCCTCGAGTCTCTTTTTTCTTCTTTAGTTTTGTTTGACTCTGGTGTCATTGAAAGTCTTTTGAGCTGTCTATGATTTCCAGCAGAAAAGACATTAGAAATTGTCTCACGGAGTTGAAGGTAGATGAACTCTGCTTCCATTGGATTAGTCTTGTCCAGTCGTCTGACACAATGCAGACTTTTGAGGGTTCTTACTCAAGAGACAAAAATAGTAGTAAGTAAGCGAATCTAGCCTCATCCTCGATTAAGAATACAAATCTAGTTTTGCTACCGGGACTCCAGTATCTTGTCTCTTTATCTACAGTTTTTTTCCATGGTACAACTAAACATCATCAATAAGAAGTCGAGGCTCGAACAAACAAAAAGATCAAAGGCAAGTCAGAGATCATTGTAAGATGCAAAGCAACTTCGAACTCGAAAAGATTGCATTTGAAGAATGATAAATATTTTGAGTTACCCGTTTAATCAATACGTACCTTGTGTTATGTTCATCTTTTAGTGCCTCCACGCGAAAGAACTTGATCCGTGTCTTGTAACATTGCGTCTTGATTACGTCTCTCAATACCATCCACGATCTTTCCAGGGCATAGCAGATCAAGGTTGGTTCGAGGTAGATCTCGATAACAGAAGAAAAGAAATGATAAGGACACGCCCAGAACTCAATTTTAAGTTGGAGATGTGTCAGGCTGACACACACTGAAGATTCCCCAACAATTCCGCCAACTTGAAACAAGTTGCGCTTACGCACATGCTTACGTACATGACCGCAGCTTTTGCGCGATAACAAATTAAGAAATGTCGCGCTCATTTTGCAGCCACCAGGTCTCGAAACAGCCTGTCTGAGAATTCACAGATACTTAAGAGGCAACATGTAGAATGCTTAAAATTGTTTGATTTTCTTTCTTGTTGATCTATGCAAACTGCACGAAAACACTATTTGTGGTTGTCTACACGTGTCTATGTGTGTTGGCTATGGTAAGTGTGCCTGCAGCCAAATCACCGTATCTCGTAAAGTCAATAATAAGCCTCAACACATCTGCACAACCCCATGGTGTGTGATGCGCATGAACAAAACTTAAACGGTTTCTGCTCCATTTCCTAAAAAAATGAAATATACCGTGGCACTCATCATTTTTCCTCTCATTCAATGATAGTCAAGGCCATTGGCAGCAGGCCCAAGTACTTTGTGGCGCTTAGTTTACTCGCCACGGCTGCGTTCACCATGATCGCTTTGTCTTATGAGGATGGCGTTTTCATCAAGCCGATTCTTCAAACACCCGACTTTTTCCGCAGACCAGAGAACGAGAAAATACCCGAAAAAGAGAAAGAAAAATCCCCAGAAAAAGAGAAGGTGCCTGAAGTCAATTCTAGATACCACAAAGTTCTCCTTCCCGTCGGTTTCGATATCCCGGCGGATATTCTTCGGGACCATTTGAGTGGTACTTCTGCAGATGAATGGGATACATTACAGCTTGCGAAATCTGAAATCAAACAAATACCTCTTTTCCATACTGGTCTGTTCAAAACTTCAGAGTCCACCTTATTCAGTCTTTCAAATGACGTCGATTGTGCAGAAAAAGCACAGCTGATGGAGATCGCCACCGACAAAAGCAAGAAAATGTCGATTAATCTTAGAAAGATTCTCGAAATCTTCCGTGACGAAACCAAGCGTGACGCCGATTCCTATAATAAGCAATTGCAGCCAATATTGGAAAAATTTATGCAGGAAGAAAAACTCGAAACGTGCTGGTATGGGCTTGCCGGGTCGTCAGTATGGCTCAAGGATTATGGGGTGCACTTATTTGTGTCACGACTAGAAGTGTCAGACCCGGAACTGAGAGAACATCCGAGAATTAGCATGCCGTTAGCACAAATTTACGACGAGAGATGGAACGAGATTGAAGATGTCCGACTTGTGATACCCACTAATCGGGTACAGAATTCGCCTGCATTCAACGCTAATGGACAGGACTTTGTCCTGTATAGATTCCCCCGGATCCTCCCGATCCCGTTTGATTTCGAGAGCAAACACGAGCACTGGGGCACCGAGGATATGCGGGTGCTCCTTGTCAAGAATCAAAATGGCCACGACGAGCCGGTTGTGGTGTATAATGCCTATCACGTGAGCGAGAACACCGAGCGCGACGAAAATGTAGAGCCTGAAAATGTCGCGAGCGCTCGTGCAATGTACATGAGTTTCCCCTTCCAGCTCCAAAAGGGGAAACAAACAAGAGACGAGGATGAACTGACACGTGACACATGGTATGCACGCACGCAAAAGTTGACTATTGAGGGCCAATCAGATTACAGGGCCGATAAAACGTGGGTGCCGTTTGTGAGCACGGCTGGCGACTATCCCGAGCACGTGATGTTCGTCACGCTGGTGGAACCATTGCGAATTATCAAGTGTGACTTGTGGACTGCAGATAGCCAATGCACACGTGAAGATACCCACACTGGCGGCACAGTCAGCCCGTTCCGTGGCGGGACACCGCTTATCAGCTTGAAACGGATGGATGAAGAAGACGTGGAGTTTTTTTTGGGCTTCACTCACGCCAATTTGCGTGGTTGTGGCTGCGGAATCGAGTTTTCTAGACCAAATCTTGTTGTGGTGGCGCGCAACGGGCCCAAATGGAGCCTCACACATTTCTCGTCATATATCGATCTCGGCATGGAGATTATGTCGTGGAAGCCCGAAGACCAGATTTGTGAGGGTGTCAACGCAATGATTCCGAAAGGCATCGAGTTTTGGGATTCCGAAAGCGATATCATAAGTCTTGACGTTTCTGTGTCTGACATTACTGTCGAACGTATCCACGTGAAAGGTGTGTTTCATGCATTGGAGATCGCGCGGTACTGGGAGCTCAGTAGCGAGCAGGACTTTGAAAGTCCCGTGACCTGCGCTTTGGAGGCCAGTAGAAAGTTTTGTAAGGACTACGGCAATATGCAGCTGACGAAGCTAGAGCACACAGGCGAATCTGGGAGATGACGGTATTCTCGTGATCATTTAAAGGTTCGAAATTATTATTAGCTGGGCTTACAAGACAGATCGAGAATTTCGTCCATTTCAAGTGGAATGAAGCAGTTAATGATACTTTGTGTTTTTGTGCGGAATTTGTGAAATTAACAAAAAAAAGTGGTATTTTTCTGATTTCACTTTAAAAGCATGAGCTTCTAAGTTGTTATGACGAGCTTTCGTTGTAATCTATACTGCCTTCTGTCATTATTTGGTGACTTCGAGAAATAAGGCTCTACCACTGAAATAGAACTTGCTCGATGGTCGATGACAAAAAAGATTAAGAGTTTCATCTGAATCATTTTTATTTTTTTTCTTGCTTCAGGATTTTATCGTGAACCACAGTAAGTAGGCGTGGATCTCAAACATGAAACTCTTTGACGGAATAATCCTTGTGCTTGACTGGAATGCGACCACGTGCCATGATTCTAGAATTCGTTTATTTCACATTTATTCGAACCGCAGGGGGAAAAGCGTGCAGACAGTGAAATAACTTTCAAGTTTGAGACAAAATTCTTGATTCCAAATAAATTTAGTCCCAGCCTCGGCCAGACTTTGCTTGTTCTATTGAGCCACACCGTTTCTTTTTACTGTTATGACTGCACAAGTTTTGGAGTCCATCAAACCACGGATCATGCAGTAGGCCTCTTTTATTCACACCGCGTATGTCTATTCGCATTAGCCAATACGGGATAACCACTCCGCTTTCAAGTTCAAACGCAAATAGTTCTTTCTTATTCATGATTTCACTGGACATTCCAGGCGCTTTGTTTCACGTGACTGAAACGTTTTGCAATATCTGCATGCAGCTAAAAATGATATTCAAATGTCTTTCTTATCCCGTAACTTATTTTATCTCTCAAAATTCGCTTCCGATATTTAGCCAATTATTCTGGTTTTGTTCATACTAATTGTGGTCACCGAAAACCACAACTCGTTGATCAATATCGTTAAAATGAAAGCTTCATACATATCATTGTTTGTCTCAATGGTTTTACAGAGTACAGCATCCGCTTTAAAAAGCGGTTACGCTTCCAAATTCAATATTCATGAAAACTCTAGCTCTGATGCAGTGAGAACTAAATCAAGCAGGCTCACACGACGCATATACATGCCAGAAGAAGAGGAATTGACTCCTCAGGCCGCCTGTGTGAGAGACAAAATGGAATGTTTCATCGAAGAATTGAAGTATTTTGTCCGTGACACAAGCTTTGATTATGAGGGCTTTGAGGCTAAATCCATAGATTTGAAGCTCAACCTTTCAAAAGTTGAAGCAGAAGTGGCTGATTTACCCTTCACATATTCGATCTCAAAACAATTAGTCTACGCCAAGGACGTATACGACGTGATGTTGCTGTCAGCTCAAATTGCAAGTTTTTACTGCCACAAAACTCACGAGCAAACACTACTTCGCAAATTGGTTCAGCTCAATATGGGTCTCATTTATTTGCAGGATTCACACGGCGACCCCAATACTGAGATGGAAGGGTATGCAGAAACAGTCCATCGGCTCACGAGGGTCGTTAAGTATATGGGGGAATTGTATGAGCAGGTGACAAATGTATCAATTGAGGTGCGCAAGAATCTTCAGGTGCAACTAGAAAAAGCCAAGAATAATCTCAATGTTCTTTCACTCCCCATTAGGTTCCCAGAAGTGCCGATATATTATATGGGAGGGGCTCGAACAAGCTAGGTTCTGTATCAAATAAGGTTAATGTTGAAAGACACTGTGTTCCTAAGTAGCTTCCATGGTTGAAAAAAGAAATAATTCGAGAGGAAAGATAACGAAACCCCAGAAAAGATAAAAACAATACTCTTGACGATTCAATTTGTGCTTTTTGCTGCCGCAAAAAACATGAGACTCTGTGCCAGGTGATGTTCTCGCCAGTGCCCTTTATGGCTAGGGCTGGGGTCAGCTTGTCCAGAAGTCATGTATGAAGTTCGCCTGGGGCTTACTTTCCGCTAAAATGTATCTCAAGAAAACAATTCTTTGAAAAGCGATTATTAGTATCATTGTGTGGTTTTAGCCCAGCTCAAATACCCAACATGTCGCGAAATTAGAGTTTGAGATCGGGCCCCACAATTTTCGCAGCCCTGAGTCCTCACAAGAACAAGCAAGAATAATATGTTACCGCAATTGTGAGTAGAGCACAAGATAAGCCCTTATCCAGTTAAGCTTGTCTGACATAAATCTGCCCATACACTCGAGCAGTGTAAGTAAAAGCGGCTAATATCATCAAGTGTGTGAGGCGTGACACATCTAATTCTCGTGTGTGAGGTGACACATATAAGATTGAGCCGAGCCCCCCACCGAGCTTCAAACCGGAGAATATTTCTGTCAGAGAAATAGCTATTGATAGAGCAAAGAACGCTTTCTTATGCAATTGCGATCGTCTCCCGAAATGCTTCACAGACCTTTGCTAAGCAAACGCAGGCTTTCTGTCATTATCAGTTTGTTCGCATGTGCGGCATTTTCAACCTTGATATTCTTTCATGACGAACCTTTGCCGGCAGAGACAAATTGGGTAAATCCGCCACTTAAGCAGAAAACACCGGGAATACGGCTGAAGGCTCGAAACGTGCTCCTTCCGGCCGGAATTCATTTTCCGAGATACGCTCTCCGAGAACATTTGAGCGACACTGAGAGTGAGGAATGGCAGATTCTCCAGCTCAAAAAGTCACTGGTGATGGAGTACCCACCACATGAGCCAGGACGTTTCAAAAGCACTGAGCCGTTTCTTTTTAGTCGGTTTGAAGATTCCAAGTGTGCATTGGAAGAACTGAAAATCGTGTTTGCCGCTGATACACCAGAAAAATTGCCAGTCAACCTAAACACCACGTTTCAGATTTTCAACGAGGAAGCAGAACAATACAACGACTCGTATAACCAGTTTCTTCGGCCACACATTGAGAAGTACTTGTCTCCAGACGCCCTAGAAAACTCGTGGTACCGTTTCTCAGGCACTTCTGTGTGGCTCAAGGATTACAGTGTACATCTAGTTGTTTCACAATTAGTGTTTGCAGAAGACGGCGATCGCACTAAGCCAAAATTCAGTTTGCCGTTAGCACAAATTTTCGACGAGAAATGGGACGAAGTTGAAGATGTGCGGGTGGTTTTCCCTAGTAACAATGTCACGGGCACGCCCGGGTTCGAGGTCAACAACAAGACGTACATTCTGCATCGGTTTCCCCGGATTCTCCCGATCCCGTTTGCGATTGAAGAGGACGGGAAAAATTGGGGCACCGAGGACTTACAGATGACCCTTTTTCAGAACGATTTTGGGCGTGACGAGCCTGTGATTGTGTTTAGCTCCTTCCATCTAAACGGCGAAATGGAACAAGACCACAGTACGGGGATCCGCTCGGTGTTCATGAGTTACCCCTTCCAGGTACAAATCGGGAAAAACATTGGAAGATTTGAAGATGAGTCTGCGAAAAAGCACGTTTTCACCCGTACAAAGCAGTTGAAAATAGAAGGCGAACCAGAAAAGCCCGTCGAGAAAAATTGGGTGCCGTTTTATAATAACTATGGTGATAATCAAACGCACGTGATGTTTGCCACGCGGCTAGAACCACTCAAAATCATAAAGTGTGAGTTGTGGACTGAAAATGGCGAGTGTGTGGTTGAGCATCCTGGAAACGAGAAAAAACTCAGTCCGCTCCGTGGAGGCACGCCTTTTGTGAGTGTGAAACGTATAGAGGCAGACGATAGAGAGTTTTTTATTGGATTTGCAGCCGCGCACTTGCAAGATTGCGGGTGCGGGCGGCGGTTTTATCGGCCCAATATAGTTGTGGTGGAGAGAAGGGGCAAGAAATGGAGTATAGTGCAAGTTTCCACTTCGGTGGATATCGGCGAAAAAATTCTGTTTTGGAAGCCAGAGGGCAAAGTATGTGAGGGCGTAAATGCTATTTTACCCAGGGGCATAGAATTCTGGGACTTTGACCGCGACATTTTGAGTCTAGATCTATCGGTCAACGATATTGCGGTGGAAAAAGTACATTTGAGCGGTGTGCTTAAAGCCTTGGAGGATACGAAGTATTGGGAGGTGAAAGATTACGAGAAGGGGGAGAGTCCAGTGAGCTGTGCGTTGGATTATAGTCGAGATTTCTGCAAGGCGTTTGGGCTCGAGAACCAGGGCATTTCCAGCAATTTCCTCAAATCAATTGTTCCAAAGGGGAAAGAGTGGGTCAATGGAGCGGTCTTTTGAGGTGTTCTTATACATGACTGGAAATATACGCTTGGAAACATTGAGAAACATAATTTGAAAGGTATGTTGAAAATTGAGCTCTTTCCAAAGGATGTGGTGGGTTATTATAGACACATTTGCCGAGATAGGTGAGATTTTAATTTGAAGAATGATTTTTTTTTTTTTTTTTTTTTGCTTGAATAGTAAAAAAGGAGACATTTGATCAGTGTAAAAGTACAAAAAGTACAATGATTTTGAACCCCAATACCAGAACATCGGCCTGTGCCTGGTGACATTTGAGGTTATTGCCAAAACTACCATTGATCAATTATCACATAAGCTTCATCCTCACAAGAGTCATTTTACCGCCAGTATCTCGTCTTTTGGCAACTGGCAAAATCTGCGCTTTCTCAACAATAAAAAAAACTGAAATTGATAACCGTGAAAGGTCTTTATGAAGAATGAAGAATATGCATCTTCAAAAAGGCTCGCCTGCGTTGCTCGCGCAGACTTACGTCATGCGCTTTCATGATGATGCTTTTAATATATATTGAAAGTTATGCTCGGAAAACCAACACGTCGTCTGTAGGGGATATATTCTCCACCTGATTAAGCCAACCAAATGTTTTTCAGCCACATGGTGCATTGGGTTGTGTACATTTGCCTCATAAGAGGTAGCTCAGGTGTGACGTGAAGGATACACATATATTATGAGTAAACGCTATGAGGAATCTTAGCTTCTTTCTTCTGGAACATGAATTTCCAAGGTCGTGGTCAGCAGAAACTTTTTTGTCTTTCCTTGTCTTGATTCAAAGAATTCAAAGAAACAAAAAGATCAAAAGGGAACTGCCATCGAACGGTCAAAGATCCACATATCCACAGATGTTTGGCCTGCATATAGTAGGCAATATCACGTGATGAGTCTCACGTGAATACTGCATACTGGATCTAATTTTGGCAATATTTTGGGACTTTGAGATGTGGTGGCCGAGTGGTTAAGGCGTGAGGTGCAGGTTAAATAGCACTTCCTCATGAGCTCTGCTCTCGCAGGTTCGAATCCTGTCCACGTCGTTGTTTTTTACCTTGATCGGGTGTGAAGAATTCTGTAAATTACACTGTTTCCAGGCAAACACATGTTGTGGGCTTGATTAGCTTTTTAATTGAGCTCAGCATCTTGCAGTTTCTTCCTTTTTTTCATCTTGGACAAATGTAACCGTTTTTGTTTTTTTTTACCGCTTCTTTTTGTGTGCATCCTTCTCGTTTGGAGTGTATTCCCACTTTTTAAACCGAGGTTGGACAAAAGCGGGTTTGTTTTCTTCACTAAATTTCGGGAAGTGCAAGCAGAACTTGTATTCTTGCTGTTTTTCTTGTTATTCGAAACCGGAACAATAATGTCTTTATCCTTAAAGTCTTGAGCCAATTTTCTGAGGCGAACAAGAATTGAGCCCGACTCTTCTCTTCTGACAATGAGTCTCCGACTGGGTATACGACGTTGCTTATCAGTAAGCCCAATGTGAGCAAATAGTGCGGAAACAATCAACCAAATATAGTTATCAGGGAACTTTTAAGCCTGAAGGAAAGGACACAACGACGTAATATCACAGGACTTAGCATTATTTAACGAAAACATAAAATTTTCACCATACTATTCCTTCGAGAACAATTTTCCGATTGCGTCGACCGCAAGTGACTTCTACTTGCGCGTGCTGGAGAGTCTTTTCTCAAAATTGTCAACATCGAAACCAGATCCACAATAGGCTCCGTAGAGCATAGATGTCAGGGCAAAGTTCATCTTAGAATTAAAGTGAAATTCTAGGGAAATCAAGCAAACAAAAGAAACAAAAAAGCAAAAAAGATGGTATAGAACGTATTCCTGCCACTCAAAGGGCTCAATGATTTGGTTTTGCACGATTTGATTAGCGTCGATCTAATCGGTGCAAACCCCGACGGATATCAAGGGGTGTACCTGCGAGTGAAAAGAAAGATGAATTGGCAGAATCTTTCAGCCTTAATTTTTGAAAAAAGGTAGTGAATCCGTTTCATCACCAATCGGGGACTCTTATGGGATAGTAGATTTAGTCGTATGAACGTAAACAAAAAGGCTTCTTGGAACAGTTAGCCTGGATGTTCACAATACACGAAAAGAATAAGAAAATGTATATTTGAAGTGGAGCAGGTACATAAACAACAGAAAAACAGAAACCTCCCAAAAAAAAGTACAGCTTATTAGTATATTTTTCCGATATTCTCTCGCCTCTATGCTCGTTTTTGACCATACAAGATCTAGGCCCTAGGGTCAGCAGTGCGGGTCCAGAGAAATCTATGAGATCTGATCTGATCTGGCACCGTACATTTTGCACCCATCAAAGCCTGTAGCAACCCACCACCAGGTCACATCAACTACGCAGTCATTTTTACATCAAAAATTCGAAAACCTTCGAATAATTAAAAAGTCTCGATTTTCTAATTTAACCCACCACAAACTATCAAATCATTCTCCACACGCATAAGTATAACCACCCTCGCCACATTCTCTTTTTTTCCACCGTGTTCGATGGCACGCCGTTGCGAACAATTTTGAATTTTGGAACGCCCAAATCAGGGTCGTGCGCGGGCCAAAGAAGCTCGTGGAAACTTCTCCAGACTCTTCAGCGCGGCTTCTGCGGGCGGCCCCACGCGTATATAATAGGGCCAGATTTGCCAGCTTCAGAAAACGCTCTCCAGCAATTTCTACATATCACTACAAACATGGCTGACAAGGTTGAAACACACGAATTTACCGCTGAGATCTCTCAGTTGATGTCCTTGATCATCAACACGGTGTACTCTAACAAGGAGATCTTCTTGAGAGAATTGATTTCGAACGCTTCGGATGCTTTGGATAAGATCCGTTACGAGGCTTTGGCCGACCCTTCCAAATTGGAGAGCGAGCCCAAATTGTTCATCAGACTCACGCCAAAGCCTGAGGGCAAGATTTTGGAAATCAGAGATTCTGGTATCGGTATGACGAAAGCCGACTTGATCAACAACTTGGGTACGATCGCCAAATCGGGCACTAAGGCGTTTATGGAGGCCTTGTCTGCAGGCGCGGACGTGTCGATGATTGGCCAGTTCGGTGTTGGTTTCTACTCGCTTTTCTTGGTGGCTGACCACGTTCAGGTCATCTCTAAGCACAACGACGACGAGCAATACGTGTGGGAGTCGAACGCCGGCGGCAAATTCACCATCACGTTGGACGAGACCAACGAGAGAATTTCCCGTGGTACTGTGCTCCGTTTGTTCTTGAAGGAGGACCAGTTGGAGTACTTGGAGGAGAAGAGAATCAAAGAGGTTGTCAAGAGACACTCTGAGTTTGTGTCCTACCCTATTGAGTTGATGGTCACCAAGGAGGTTGAGAAGGAGGTGCCTGCCGAGGAAAAGAAGGAGGACGAGTCCGCCGACGACGACAAGAAGGCCAAGTTGGAGGAGGTTGACGACGAGGAGGGCGAGAAGAAGGAGGAGACTAAGAAGGTGAAGGAGAATGTCACCGAGATCGAGGAGTTGAACAAGACCAAGCCTTTGTGGACCAGAGCTCCTCAGGATGTCACTCAGGAGGAGTACAACGCGTTCTACAAGTCTTTCTCGAACGACTGGGAGGACCCATTGGCCGTCAAGCACTTCTCTGTCGAGGGTCAGTTGGAGTTCAAGGCCATCTTGTTTGTGCCAAAAAGAGCCCCATTCGATGCCTTCGAGTCCAAGAAGAAGAAGAACAACATCAAGTTGTACGTCCGCCGTGTCTTTATCACTGACGAGGCCGAGGAGTTGATCCCAGAATGGTTGTCTTTCGTTAAGGGTGTTGTGGACTCTGAGGACTTGCCATTGAACTTGTCCAGAGAGATGTTGCAGCAGAACAAGATCATGAAGGTTATCAGAAAGAACATCGTCAAGAAGTTGATCGAGACCTTCAACGAGATCGCCGAGGACTCCGAGCAGTTCGAGAAGTTCTACACTGCTTTCTCCAAGAACATCAAGTTGGGTATCCACGAGGACCAGCAGAACAGAAATGCCTTGGCTAAGTTGTTGAGATACTACTCCACCAAGTCTACTGAGGAGTACACTTCTTTGTCTGACTACGTCACCAGAATGCCAGAGCACCAGAAGAACATCTACTACATCACCGGTGAGTCCATCAAGGCCGTTGAGAACTCTCCTTTCTTGGACGCCTTGAAGGCTAAGAAGTTCGAGGTCTTGTTCTTGGTCGAGCCCATCGATGAGTACGCCATGACCCAGTTGAAGGAGTTCGAGGACAAGAAGTTGGTTGACATCACCAAGGACTTCGAGTTGGAGGAGACCGAGGAGGAGAAGGCTGAGAGAGAAAAGGAGATTGCCGAGTTCGAGCCTTTGACCAAGGCCTTGAAGGAGATCTTGGGTGACCAGGTCGAGAAGGTTGTTGTCTCCCACAAGTTGGTTGACGCTCCTGCCGCCATCAGAACTGGCCAATTCGGCTGGTCCGCTAACATGGAGAGAATCATGAAGGCCCAGGCCTTGAGAGACACCACCATGTCCTCTTACATGTCCTCCAAGAAGACTTTCGAGATCTCTCCTAAGTCTTCCATCATCAAGGAGTTGAGAAAGAAGGTTGACGCTGACGGCGCCGAGGACAAGACCGTTAAGGACTTGACCACCTTGTTGTACGAGACCGCCTTGCTCACTTCTGGTTTCACCTTGGAGGAGCCATCTTCTTTCGCTGGCAGAATCAACAGATTGATCTCTTTGGGCTTGAACATCGAGGAAGAGGAGGAGGTTGAGGCCGAGGTCTCTGCTGACGCCACTGAGGAGCCAGCTGTCGAGTCCGCTATGGAGGAGGTTGACTAAACGAAGTTATGTATTTTAATGCCTGGCACAACGATATAGGCCAGAGAATATAATGTGAAAAGTATTCCAGATAGAATCCGAGATCCTGTAGCTTTATTCAACCGTCAAGGCTTCCTTGACCAACTCATCTATATACTGGAGCACGGACAGGGCCTGTTCTCTCACTAGCAAATCCGAATCGTGGCTCTCGGTGTATCGAAGCACCGTCAAGACTTTTTCAATATGATATTTCGGAAACGGCACTTTATCCGATTTCGACGTGCCGCACACCAAATCGTTAATCAAAACAATCGCAGCTCTTCTCATGATCGCCGCGTCTTTATCTGTCTCCAATTGCAAAACGCCAATCGCACAGTCAACTGCATTTCCGACATTCTCCAAAATCCCCAAAATGTTGGTGTTGCAGCACGTGCCCAAAAGAGACATGGCCGACATTCTAAGGCGATTATCGACCATATCTGTATCGCTGGCCGGCCTGCGGATAAGCGCTAGTGCAGATTCACATACGAGCTGCGCCATTTTCCCTGAAAACGCCTCGTCTTGCGCCTGGATATAGCGTAACAACACCTCGCCGACTCTCAACCGTTCATCCAAATCCAGTGGCTCGGACTCGCTTTCAATGCTTGTTCTATTCTCGCTTCCACGGTATATGGCCGTGAGCACAGGCAACACCAGGGAATCGTCTAGTGCAAGCAACGCATCCAAGCCTTTGATGGCGTTGAGGTAGATGAATGGATCTGTGTCTTTGAGCTGAACCAAGTGGAGATTCACAACAAAGTCTACAGAGATCACTGCGCTTTTCTGCTCGACCAATTGTCTCAACAAGTATAGGCCATGTGCACGAATGGGCACAAGGGGGTCGTTGAGATTTGTGATAGCGCGCGTAAATGCCCGTTTCTCCAACTCCAACTCGGAGTCTGGCGCCTTTTCTTTCTCAAGAATGAGTCCTATCCGGGTGGCCAAGCTTTGTCCGGCCTTATTATCGGTATACTTCTCAGAAAGGGTTATGCGGATATCGGCAAGCACAACACGACACGTTTCGTCGAGTTCTGCCGGCTGGGTTTCCGAGATGATGGCAGAAAGAAGCTCCAACACGACATTCACCACTTCATGTGGGTTTTCAGTATCCTCCTCGTCATCCGAATCGACATCGTCCGATTCAGCTATAACGATATCGTTAGATCCAGTAATCGTAGTAGGTTTTTGCCCCAACACTTTCTGAACAAGCTGTAGAATATCGAGCGGAGTTTGCGCCAATCTGTCTTTGAACTTGTTGCCCATGTTCTCCAAGAGCCGCAAATCGACCAATTTCATGAACGGATTCTCATCCAAAGATTGTGCGTCTTTCTGGCTATCCACCCATTTCGAGAGCAACGATACAAATGACTTTTTAACGATATTATCGTCGAGCTGTTCCACAAGCGCAATAAATGCACTGCAATTATTATCTAACAGAGTCATAAACAGCAACACTTTTTTCTCTGCATCGATACGTTCAAAAGCGTTGACGTCGCTGCTGTAGATCTCCACGAGCTGGTTAGGACCGAGTCTGAACTTCCATTTTTCCTCCGCCACAAGGTTCTGGCAAATACGATCTAGCTGTACACAGGCATCTGCCTCATCTATGCTTATCTGCGTGAAGAAACTGACCAAGACATTCTGCGCAACTTCCGCCAGTTTTCCGTTTCTCTTTAAAAAGCAGTAATACAGCCAGAATGAAATCAAGATTGGCGAAAATGTCGCATGCAACAATTCTTTCGGGAGCCCGCGATTTGTTAGTGATATCAAAACATTCACATTATTGTTAACGTCTCGCTCACTCACCAAAACGGCTTTTTCCAGCTCGTGGATCGGGTTGAAATTTTGCCATATTCTCTTCAAGAAGAAATCCTGCACAATGCGGTGGTTTTTGGCCCACAACTTCTCGATGAAATGGCCCACACAGGCAGATATCGTGGGTCTGTTGATGTTCACGAGTATGTCATAACACTGTGTGCCAAGAGATGAGAAATACTCGACTGAAGAGACCGATTTTGGTTTCAGAAGCAACACGCTGGTCACGTGATCAAACTTTTCAATATCAATCTCGTCATTGTTCCGTAAACCTAGCACAAATTCAACCAAGGTCAAAACTCCGTCACCTTTAGGTGCCTGCGAGGGTAGAAGTTGGAGCTGCTGCATCACGAATGTCTTAAAATACGCAGGCGATGGTGTTTGTATGAGCAAAGAGTAATCCTGGTAAAGCTCATAAGTGGTGGCAATTTCCGTGATTTCCGCAAATTTTTTGGTGTATTTTGACCGTGCGGACATCTCGAAGTGCGGTACCGTCATCAAAGTGATCGTCACCACCAAGAAGTCTGAGAATCCAGACCCTTTCATGAGGAGGTTTCTCGCGTCTGAGTTGGTCGAGAAAACATGCATAAGTTTGGCATGAAGGAGCGATAAGAGCTCGAAATGAGCTGCAAATTTCTCCGCCGCCGTTCTGGCGTCTTTATTAGGCAAAATTGGCTGCACTTTCAACGCTCTGTACAGTGGCCTGCCGAAATCGTTGAGCCTACGTTTTTCAATAGGCACGCCTATGCCAAAAGAGGAGGTGGCTGGATACACTCCAAGCAAGATGATGAGGTTGACCAATTTCCCAAAAGTTTTGATATCATGGAGCGAAATCGTGATGAGATCTTTTTGCAGCAGTTTGGCCTGCGCCTCAAGAGAGTAGTCTTGGATTTGGACGAGATAGTCTAATAGTCTCTCCACGACCATGTAGCGTAGAGTAGTTTGCGACAAGGACTCAAATTCGGCCGGGAAAAACGTTTTTCCGAGACTTTCCACCGTCACGGTTTCCAACGGCTCGCTGAATTTCGTCTCAAGATCCTGGAATAACACATCGAGCGGCGAATCGCCCATAAACTCGGGCCTATTAAGGCCCTTCCGGTGCGGATACACTTCATCCTTGCCACGCTTGACTGTGGTCGATTTCCGCGGAGCAAACGGGTTTTTGCGAGCCGATCCATGTTCAAGAGCCATTTCAAAATTATAACTTTGGTTAACAAAAACCAGTTCCTCTGAATTCTCGCCTGTCTTGTGCTTACTAAATCGTGGAGAGCCTATAGAGTGTGGTGTACGGGTGCGCGAGACGCATCGCTACTCATCTGGCTCTGAACCGTAATTCTAGCGATTCTAAAGGGTACTGCAAACACACGAAAAGTCAACAAAATCTCTAGTTTTTTGGTTTCATTATCATGACTGTCACCTCGCTTACCCAGGAAGAACAAGACGCGATCATTTACGACGCCAGGGAAGGCGACCTCGAGTACCTCCAGGAAGTGTTCACGAAAATCGTTCCTGGCAGCCTACTCCCCACGATAAGAGACGAAATCACGCTCAGCACCCCCGTGCATATGGCCGCAGCCAACGGGCACCTTGAAGTTGTGAAATACCTTCTTTCGCTCGTAAATGAGCGCGAGGCTGCCGAGTTGGCGAACGCAAAGAACGAGACGGGAAACACTCCTCTACACTGGGCCGCATACAATGGGCATTTGGACGTGGTCAAAGTCTTGGTGGAAAAATACGGTGCGGATGTTTACGCGAAGAATGCGCTGAGCCACGACGCTCTCTTTGAAGCGGAGAAAAACGGCCAGACGGCAGTTGAGAACTGGATGTTGCTGAAATTTGCACCTGAGGATACTATCAGCGTAGAGGACGTGGGCGACGATACCAAAATCACATACACGCCGGGCCAGGAATCGTATGAGATCGACAGACAGGCCGCCGAGGCCGCAGCCGTACTTAAAGCGAAGCCTGGTGTGGATAGTGCGGATGGTGCGGATAGTGTGGACGAGGTCAAGAAACAGACGGAAAAGTTGCAGATCTGAGTCTAATAGGCGAGGGTAAACAAAGAGGTTTTGGCTGTGGCCCAAGGCACGGGCCATGGCATTCCGTGCAACAAGTGGACCTGAATAGATGGGTTTACACGGTTTCCGCACATTAGATTCTATGAGCAATTATTGAATATAACAGACGCTTGGACAGGACAAAGAGTGCAATAATATGTTTGAGCAGAAGCTTTTTGTACGCTTGAGAAGAATATCGGAATAAGCGAGTTATCTCGTCTCCTGTAGTATTACGTTTTCGTAAGTTCCATAGGTATCCAGATTCGGGACTGATTTCGCATACCCTTCAAACTGATGGGGTTGCAGTGTGGCATAGATGGAGATACGTCGAATGGAATTTACCGCAGGCAAAAAAAAAAGATGACATAACAGCGACACCAATCAACCGGTTTGTTTGGTTGTTGATTCTTCTTGTGATCACCTAGTATGCAAAAACGAATATCCGTATTTGTATCCGAGTAAGTCAGCTATATGAGATTATGAATTAACCCATTTAACGCTGTTTGATGTCTGGTGGTATTTATTATTTTGTTTGAGGTGATTATTGACTTGGTCTGTATACGCAATTAAATGTTCTTTAGAACACATCCTGCAACATACCAAAGGTCAAGTGCCATTCACGGTCTATTTGGAGTAGTTTCATCGCATTTAGAGTGCTTTCGATTCTTTTCGACAGTATTCCTCGCAAGGAGACATCCAAATTCGGGAAATGCTTTGCCACAAATCAAAAAAATGCCATTCTCCGTGTCGGAGTTATTTTCTAATGGCTCTTGCGAGCAGTCTTAATTCTTGTCGGCCCCATACCACTTTTCTTCCCTCTTTTCTACATGTGTTTCCACCCCTCTACTGAACACATGTTCGGTTATCACCTACTGAGTCATTTGCGAGCCGTGCATAGCGTATGTTTCATTGAAAGTTGAACAAGACCAAAAAGAGAGAAAGTTTGGCTTGCTTCAGAATGAAGTCTTTAAAAAAAAAAGAAGTGACTAGTATCCCACACACCTCATCAATCGCAAATACAAATCATGGAAAATATCAGGATCGATTGCAAGTTCAGCCCCGCCATCCTTTATCGATACGAACTCTTCCCACAGCGGATCAGCTCCTCTGCCCTTCGCGCAAAACTGAATCGATTTCAATACTAGGGGTCTTTTTTCTTTTTTCAAAGATATATCACATTATAGGACGCTCTCGTTAGAGTATGACAGGCACATTTGGATGGTTTTTCCGTACATATTAAGTCTCTTTGTTGTACAAGCTGTTCATTGTAGCGCATGCTTCAAATAACCGATGAAGTAAAAAGAACAGTGCTTTTTTTTTAAAGGAACAAACCGTATCAACAGGAAAGCGCAGTGCTGTACGCGACGTACTCTACCAATATTGATAAACAAGTATACATTGTTGTTATGCACAAAAACAGAACTTTCGGTTGCGACCATTTCGCGAAGAAAGCACTGTTTCCCGTCCGATCAACGTTAGTTAAACTTCGCAGAGCTGTACTGAGTAGTGTAGTGGGAGACCATATGCGAAATTACAGTGTTGCAATCTTTTTTTGAAAGTTCCCTACTTTTTTTTGTGCTGCCTGAAGGGCACATTTTTGCGCTCAAAATTTTTCGACTGGCGCCTTTTCTTATGCTTTTTCTCTTCGATGGTAACGAGATTCTTCTATGGTCTTTTGTGGGGATCCTTCATTCAACGTACTTTTCTGTCTGTAAGAGAAAATAAAGCATGGATTGCTCTCCTGGTAATACGATTTGTTTCTTGAATAAAAACAAATGCTCAGGGTATAAAATAACCCAAAATAAGCTTTCCATTGCTTTGAGATGAAATGGTGCGTATGGATATCTCCCTGGGCCTGACTGGCCGCGGAAAAAGATCAATGCTGTTAGACAAGTATGGAGGCGTCCATTTGCAGTCTGTCAGGGAGAAGGCGAGGCGTTCCCCCGAAAAAAAAGTGCTTCGCCCAAATAAATCTGTTTCGATATGAAAAGCAGACAAGGATATCGGGAAAACTTTCGCTTTTATCGTGTGGCGCTCGACTTCTTCGCCACCTCTGCTAGTTGTTCGTCCCTCATATTAGGTTTGGATGCAAATGCGGACGCTCACAGCATGTGTCCTACTAGAATTCGTATTGTGTTTTTTTTTTTTTTTTGACTATACTCCAATATCTTCCTCTTTCCAATTCATTTCTCCTTGATTCTTCAGATGATTACGGTATTCTCCATGACTTACTTGGCTCTGCATCATATAGAATTATTCAAAAGCCTTTCCCTTCTTTGGGGTTTTGCTTAGAGGCGATCTTGTGCGCATGCTAGCGAAGGGTGTAAGCCTGGAAGATGCTTGCGTCATCAACAAGAAATGCATCTTCACCTAGATTCCACTAAAGGTCATGCTTATGCTCAATTAATCCCCAAAAACCGCTTGATTGAGATTTTGAGAATCAGAAAAATGCTTGAAAAGTTAATTTTGAGCATTTTGTGAAAATCAAGCTTTTTGGACTACGATCTAAAAGTCAACTTACGCTCACTAGAACGCAAAAAAGACGCACCATTCTCCAATCTCATAAGCATAAGATAAGGCACGCCATAATTCCAGAAACCCAAATAAAAACAACCCAAAGCCACAAAACGCATTCTAGACGCATGCTTAAAACATTTCTTCAAAAATTTAAACAAAATACGATCCCGTAATTCTAGCTCAATACATCACACATTATATTCCAATACTACCCACGGGCCACGGCTTCATGGTGCCTCACGCGGCGCGGGTCGTGTCGCGCCCACGAAAAAAGGCGAGCGAAAAAAAATGTTAATGCCTGATTCAGCCATACTAAGACTCTCATATATACCCTCAAAAACGTCATATACAACATGAGCGACTTGGGATTTGACCCAAGCTTGAAGAAGAAAAAGAAGTCGAAGAAGGCCGAGGACGTTCCTGCGGCCCTGGCGGCTGCTTCGGCCCCTGCAGACATGGACGAGATGTTTGCCGGGTTGAAGAAGAAGAAGAAGTCGAAAAAGACCGGCGAGGACGCCGACGAGTCTGCTGCTGCGCTGCTGCCTGGTACGGCCTCCGTGGATGACCTTGGCGAGTCGTTGGGCGACTTGGGCTTGAAAAAAAAGAAGAAGAAGTCGGCGAAACTGGCCCCTACAACCGATTTCGACCATATGTTAGAAGAGGCCGGGCTTGATGAAGTAGCAGGCGTGCCTGCCGAGCAGGAAGACAAACTGTCGACCCAGGCACGCTTGGGGCTCCCCTACGAGGACCTTTTGCTGCGTTTTTTCTCGATCTTAAAGCAAAACAACCCCGAGTTGGCCGGCGACCGCAGCGGGCCAAAATTCAAGATCCCGCCACCAGTGTGCCAGCGTGAAGGTCTGAAAAAGACGCTTTTCGCCAACGTGCAGGACATCGCCACCGTTTTACAGCGTAACCCAGAGCATCTTATCCAGTTTTTGTTCGCTGAATTGGGTACCTCTGGTTCCATCGACGGTGAGAAGAGATTGGTGTTGAAAGGTAAGTTCCAGCCAAAGCAAATGGAGTCTGTGTTGAGACGGTACATCATTGAGTACGTCACGTGCAAAACTTGCAAGTCGATGAACACCGAATTGAAGCGTGAGTCCGCCAACAGATTGCATTTCTTGAGTTGTAAAGCATGCGGTTCAACGCGGTCCGTATCCAGCATCAAAACCGGTTTCCAGGCCCAAATCGGCAGGAGAAAGCGTGTTTAAGTGCACACGCATCCTTCCACGTGTTGTATCATATGCAGGATTATCACGGGGCCATCTTTATTGGCTCTTATGGCTTTGTTTTGCATTAGGCTCATATTGGTGATACATGCTATGATAGGTGCATAAGTTGAGTCATGGTGGAAATTTGGGGGAAGGCAATGGCGCGGCGGTGGCGCCGATAAGGGCGTTGTTGACTTGTGTACATGTGTATAGTAAATTACAGTCTCAAAAGAAGAACATGGAGTTGATTAACTGTACCAGGTAGAATGTTCTATATTGAGACTCGAGGGGCGGGGCTCAAAGAAAAAAAAAAAAACGCTTTCGATAGCAAGCTTGAAACTTTCTACTGAAAGCCGTGCTCACGCGATCGGCATCGTTAATCCTGAGACCCAGAGACGATAATACAATTCATGTAGTCGTGATAGCCCAGGGAAAATCTTTTGTTGTCTGTGTGCAACCGGTGCATTGCAACCATTGTGACAGATTCATTGCCACTTCTACTTACCGAGCGTCTCCACGAGCTTCTTCAAGGGCACGCCCCACGTGCTCACGCCGCTGTTCATCATCATGTAATTGAGCACTTGGGTCTTCAAGGCACCACCGGCCGCCTTTGCAGCAACGCCGTCGACTATCTGCGCTATGAACCGCTGGTGTGGTGATGCTAGCGACGGGAACGCGTCCACCAATCGTTTCTCGAAGAACTCCTTTTCCCGATCGGCAAGCCCGGCGGAAGCGATTAGGTCTCGTAGACTCGCCTCGCTTTGCTGTGCGTCAAAAGAGTCGCTTCCTGATTCATCTGCTGGTATGCACGTGGGAGCCTCAGATGGAGTGGTCTTTGCCGGTCCTTTCAGGGGTACAGGGAGAGAGCACGGAATGGGCGGCATCACCAGGCTTCGTGAGCTGCTTGCGGAGCTCTCACTCGAATTGGAGCCCCCGATTATAGGCACGCGCAGCATGCGTTTGCGAGCCTTCGCTGAGCTTGTGCTGGAACTTGTGCCGCTGCTGGACGTGGGCACGGGCACAGGACAGTCGTTCCAGCCCTCCATGAGCTCTCCTCTCTGATACTTAGTCATTCTGCGAAGGGGCGATTTTTTTGAGTCTTGGTTATCCACAACTCAGGGGAAACGAGAACAAATCACGATCTGGCAGGTATGGTAATTCGAAAGACGTGTGGTCACTCCTTGTCACTCTCGCTATGTTTAGGTTATGAAAGGTTCTCGAAACCGAAGCGTCAAGGGTCGCGACCACGTGTATGCACACCCACGCAGGCGTGCATGTCAAAATCCTGTCTCAGCCATTCTCGAAAATAGTACTTTGATTTGCAGCTGTTGAGCCCAAAAATCAAAACATAAAAAAACACTGACAAAGTCCTAGTTTGCCGCGAGTTTCAAAAATCGCAGCCGCCAATTGCACGCAGTGGGAATTGTCCCAAAAATATGACCCAAAACCAGATACGTTCACGTTCACGTACCAGAAGTCGCTTAGAAACCCAAAAGCTGTACTCCGAAAGTCTAATTACCGTAGCGTTCTCCAAATAAACTGCTAGAATCTCCCAGGTTGGTGTTTGGAGTATGAGAAGCACCTTGATCGTCTTGATTTTTTTTTTTTTTTTCTTTTCCCTTACGCGTCCCCTTTCGTAGGATCAGAAGGAACTTCTGCAACCACACAACAGGCCACATTCACGCAGCAGTCCTTCAGCTCAATGGATCGAGACACACCAAAACGGTATTTCCGTGAAGCACTACCACCACCATTTGGCAAAAAAAAAAAAATCACGAGATTGACTGGACCCAGTGCCGCCTCCGGGAAAACCTATACCACTCATTCTGTATTGATCACCGTATTGATCGAACGCTCTTTCGAATTAGCGCAAACTCAGCAAGCCCCGCATACATGGTTCACTTGTCATTGACGTATTCAGCACATAAATCCAGGTAAACTTGAGAAGTAGCGCGGTTTTGTTGCCAAAAGCATGATCTCAGGTAACTCTTGACCGTAAATCCAGGTCCGGTCTCAAGCCAAGATCTTTATGAGCACGCCGGCCTGTAGTCTTTCGTATCTTCCAATTATCTTCAAAACATCAAGCCGCTTGAAGAAGCAGTAAGCACTTTTCCAAAAGCTTGCCCACAGGAGGGCGCTCGGTGGCTTCCACTTTCAAACACATCTTGATCACGTCCATGAGCTCGGCAGAATATCCCCTAGTGTCCTGTGGGATCTCATATTTGCCCTGTGATATGGCCACGGTCAAGTTTGCGCCCTGCTCGATCTCCAACTTCTCAAACGGCGAGAATCCAAAACAGCACGCATATAACAAGCAGCCCAACGACCAAATATCCGTGGCCTCGGAGATCTCCGCGTTTGTCGCCACGTCCAAAAGCTCAGGTGCCCTATATGGGAGTGTACAGTGCTCCTGGGCAAAGTCCGTCAAGGCCAAGGCCTGCTGGCGCAGTTTCACCGACACACGTGCCTTCGAGCACGAGCCCAAGTCGACCAAAACAGGCAACCCTTCTGCAGAAAGCATGACGTTTGCAGGTTTTATATCCCGATGTGCGTACGGGCACAGCTCCTGCATCTCCGTGTCGGCGGCAAACGGCCCATCTTCGTCCTGCAACATGGCGTCCGTCTCTGTATCTTCATCAGAGACATCACCTCCTGCCGGTTTCTTGTAGTCATGCATGACCTGCACGCCCCTGAGCACGCCAACGAAGATTCTGAGCACTTCTGGCTCCGGAAGCGACGCGTTTTCTAGCACGTTGGCGTTCAAAACATCTTGCAATGACCGCTCGAAGTAAGGGAGTAAGATATAGAACGTTTTCGCGCCGCTGGCCTCGCTGACCACGGCCTCGTCGATGGTTTTGACGATATATGGCGAGTTTAGCGCACCAAAACGGTAGTAGCTCTTCACCTCCCGCACGGCATTGCTGAACGTGGCATCGTCGCTGCCGTAAGGACACCGGATCTTCTTCATGGCATAGACCAGCGACGCATTGCCCGATTGGGACACCAAATATACGTACGAAAAGCCGCCTTCGCCAAGAAGCCGGAGCACGTGATACCTGTGCCCATTCACGGCAACTGTGGGGCGCAGGAGGTTGGGCGCACAGGGAAGACACTTGGCAAGAACGTTTAGAAAAATATCCATGTTTTGGAATTTTTCTGTTTCAGATGGTGTAGAGGCGGGTTGTATGGGTTGGTATGAGGTTTTTTTTTTCTTTTTGACGTAGACCAGAGTTTAATATGGCTGAAGAATGCGTTTGGTTTAAGCCAGCCGCGCCGCGAATCATGGACTTGCCAGCAGCCAGATCGAAATGGGGCCTAGCTTGGAATTGTGTCAATGGCCATTTTTTTTTTAATGAGAAAAAAATTGAGATTTTAGAGCATTCAGTGCTTTTCAAAAAGTAGTATAAAGGAAAAAGGATGGGTGTTTTTGAATGACAATCTGCTGTGTGCTGTCAAGTTCAAACTCAAGAGTAATTCCATTGGATCCACAGGTGCCCGAAAGACTCTGGTGTTGTAGCAAAAAAGCGTCTCATGTTAACCTCCCCATATATAGTGACATATGAAGAATCACACAACTTTACAACGAGAAATTACAGAAAAATGATGCGATTGTGATGTTGTAATGTCTTGATCAACAAGCAAGAAAAAAAAATTGCAAAATTCGTCCAGATGGAATAAATCCTTATTCCCATATATGTGGCTTCCTAAATGTAAATGGATGCGCATGCATGGCTTGCTTGCACCCGAATGTCGAGCCTATTTACTCTTCACGCTCCAGTGGCCTAAGTTGGAAAAGGACTTCGAAGATTCAAACTTTTTATAAAATTCGGTGTTTGGCTGAATTGGTTATCCACTAAATCAAGCCAATTTTCTATATTTCATAACTAAATTAGTATTAAGTCTTGACTTCATTCGGGCTTAGCTATTTGATCAGTTCTGGCCAGGGACCGGTTGTGCAATGTGCGGTGCGCACTTCTCCATCCTAGGCTTTCTAATATCGATCGCTAGAATGCCTTTCGCAAACATTGAAAATGAGTGTTTCTCCAGTGAATCTCGAGAATTCAACCAATGCCGTCGTCAACGCTACCCCGAATGAACCACTGGCCGATGGCGATCAGAACTTGCTAAAAAAAATGGCGGAAATTGAATTTTTGCCGGACTTATTTGCGCTTCTTCAACGGGTCGAAAATGGCGAGATTAAGAGCCAAGATTTCGATAACCACGCCGGCTCGATCCGCTTGAAACTCAGCACTCTCAGACTGCATCTACAAGAAGTTGACGGGATCTGTGAAACTGTGGAGGAGCGTGAGGAAAAAATCAAAACCTTGTCGGATTGCAATGATCGCAGGGTATCGTTTTTGAACGACTTCAAGAACCGTGTGCTCACCGATTTGGACGCAATGTAAGACGCTGGCCATGACAAAGGAGAAAGGAGAAAGAAAGAGAAAGATATAAACAGAAAGCAAAGACTTCGGTCATGTACCTGACAAAAAGCGAGCTGGGTTAAGGGGAGGACTATTGGTGATCATCTAAGAATCTGCCTCTGCGCTTTGAGTAGCCTAAAATGAGATTAGGAAAAAAAAAGTGCTGACGGCGGAAGACCACAATCTAGCGAAAAACGTGATTCAATGTCTATCCAAACTGCTCGATTCAGCATTGATTTGCGTGTCATTCTCTTCGGTGTGATCATGCACAACTAATATACGGTCTTTCGACCGTTCGAGCTTGTTCACGCTTGAAATTCTATCAAATCGTGCATCATATATCACCGATTTGCTTCTGGAGCGTGCGTTTTGGTTATCAATGACAAGCTGCATTTCCGATTCTCCCCTGATAATGTATCTTCAGAAATCTTCTGTGCAAATGAACATTCACGACCAAGACCCTGATAAGAGACTGAGCAATTGTTAGACTAGTGATTTGGTGTTTCTTAAGTTGTTAAGCAAAAGGTTCTCTTCAAACAGACGCATGACGAGACTTGGATGCTGGAGATGACGCAAATACAATATATCGAGACAAGTGAGGATAGTGCAATACAGGATAGACACAACGATAGAGAGATCTTGCATCATCATCTCTAGAGTTTACGGAATCACGAAATAACTTATCACCCTAATGAGCTCAAAAGCTATCATGGTGAGTTTTAGCGATTGGAATCTAAACATTCCAGAACAGATGCTTAACATTGTGGCTCTTTTCTTCCACCTTGGCTTCATACTTCTCAGTCAACGCCGTCACTTGGCCGAGAATTGTTTTAGAAAGGGCCAAGAACAATTTTTTCCTAAATTGACTTTCTTCTTTGAGGGTGTTGCCTTGAGCCTGGGATCGTGCAAATAAACCAAATTGACTTTCCGGCTATTTAAGTGCCCTCTTTCTATGAAAAACACATTTTCTGCGTCTTACGCCCAGCTTACATAAGCCAAAGCCCTGGCCAGAAACTTGCTCACCAAGCTTTTCCAAACCATGATTTGGCTCGGTTTCATGCCCCGTGTGTTAATTTATCCGAGACTTTGATTTCGTCGAAGTTAGAAAGAAAAAAAATAGCATTACCAAATATTTAGAAGACCCGCCTCTAGTTCGTTACGGCATTGAGTGGACTCTTATACGTTAATTTAGACGGACAGGACATGACTGACTGGACACCATGTGGTGGTGAGTGAATGTTATTATGGGCCATAGATTGAAACAAAAAGCACACATTCAGGATACCCAGCGAATAAAGAGCCAATGAATTTTTATTACCCATCATTACACTTCAGAAATTGTTCACGGTTGTCAATGTAAACAAACCGTACTATATACCAGACCATATATTATGTTGTAGCGTTGGTCAACCCCGAATTATGTTTTGGGAACAAAAAAAAAGAGCGGTAATTGCAGTCAAAACAAGCCGAGCCCAAAAATTCGATGAAATGTCGTGAAGAAACTGACTTGAATTCACATTTCACAGAGACCCGTCGGCTTTTATTTTGTCTCACGAGTGTGAGGCATGAGATGTGTGAGGCCAGTCTGAGTACCAGTGGTGGTGCGGCTGCGCCCAAGGCCCAGGGCCAATGCCCATCATCCTCCTATCTCCAAAACAGGCCCCATCAAATTCCTATTAGACTCTTCCGACAAAACAAAATCCATACAAATATTGTACCAAACGGCCCACATTAGTTTTAAAAAGCCTAGGATACTAAATACGGAAAAGGTAAAGCTCAAAATAAATCAGTACATTGTGTCATCAGCATGTCCTTTAAATAATTATTCCTCTTTCTGGCCCTAACAAACAAACACTGGCCGCGTCCGTCGCGGTGGGCGCCTTTTGCTCGCGCATCCCAGGGCCAGGCCGCGGCATTTCCACCAGAATATACGTCTACTATTCATATAAGCCACATCTACTAGTCCCTTATTTTGCAACACAAGATGGAAATCCCCGATTTTAAAAAGGCCAGAGATATTCTCCGGGCCACGCCCGCGCTTTCGGTGGGTATTATCATCTTTTCCGTGCTTTTTTACGTGGTTTACCCGTCGGGCCTGACCGCACTTGTGCTCTACCCGAACGCGCCGCTCAAACTCAACATGAACGCGATTTCGTTCTATATTTTCCCACATGTGAACTTGGTGCATCTTGTGATGAACTTGGTGGCGCTTTTCCCGCTCATATCACGCTTTGAGCTTGCTAACGGGACCGTGAATACCGGTGTTACATTGAACTTATTGGCCGTGGCGGCTGCGTTGATGTACTGTGTCCCGGGTCTTTTACTTTTCCCCAAGTCCGGAGCCGCCGGTTTGCTGGGCATTTGTTTTTCATTCTTGACGTATTACTGCCACAAGGAGCATGTTCAGACGCCGGTGTTGTACAGGTTTAACGTGGCCCTGCATGAGGTGCAGATCCCAACAGAATACTTCCCATTCATCAATCTTTTCCTCATCGCCTTGCTCGTGCCGCTGACGTCGTTTTTCGGCCACTTGGCAGGAATCGGCGCGGGGTACTTGTTGGCTTTGGACTACTTGAAATTGTTATATCCGCCACTGAAAGTCGTGTTGTTCATTGAACGCAAATTGGCGCCTGGAATCAACCAATTGAAACGTCTTGTTGACTTTATTTCCGAGGAAGATGCTGTTAGTGAACGTGGTGTTGCATACAGACCGCTTTTCCTGACCGATCTCGAACTGGGCGTGCCTGCAAGCGCCCCTGCCGCAACCGGGCCTGTGGTCGAGCCGTTCGAGAGAAGGGTTGATTCGTAATTTGGAATGCGAGATAGGTTTTATGTGTGATACGATGTGATGTTTGATAACAGTAAAGAAAGGCTGGCACGAGGCATGGATTGAAATCAGGCTACAATTAATATGGATGGGGGGTTTAATGTCATGAATATCAAAAGGTGTGGATTACAAGAGGAATCTTATTGGGCTTTTTATCTAGCCGGCGTTTTATAATTTCTGCTTGGCAGACAAGTATCTCCTCAAAGGGGATTCAGTAAAATCGAGAATGTTCATATCCATAATATACTTGTTAATATGTTGTGGTGGAATCCAGAGCACCGACGATCGATCGGAAAAAGCCACTACTTCTCATGCGCTCATAGTTGTCACTGACATGCATATATACAAGCCAGTGAAAGTGCTCCTGGTTGCTTTCGTAAAGACACAAGCATGGTGGGAACAAAAAAGGGGTTTGCAATATATTCATTCATCACTGTTTCATCAAGAACCCAAATTTTTGTTTTTTCTCTTTGATAACTGGACTGGAGACATACGTAAAATCTTGTCTCGCAATGTGGGGCGGCCAATGCATGCCACGCGTGCAATAATAACCTCATGTGTGAGAGCACGATGCGTGATAATGTGGATAGCTTGAATAGCATAAAGTATCAACAAAAATGTGTCAGATTGGGCTCAAAAGTGGGAGACGATCAAAGTCATGTATACCCACACTCTGGGGGTGATCCCATGTGCCTATGTCCGATTGTGTTTCTTCTATTGATCTGCGAGACAAGACTTGCGACTTGCATGCTCATTCTCGAAACACGAAGCGATAGTTGTTTCTCCATTCAAACCAGAAAAGAGAGTAAAGAGAAAGAAGAAAAATAGAATCAAACAGGATTTGAGACGAAGCTTGTAAATTGTCAGTTTTGAAGTTGTTGGTTGGTACCTGGCAGGCACAGGCGAGACTAATGATCCACACAACACACCATCTTTGCTTGAATTTCATTATTTCTTATTTCATTATTTCATTATTTCATTATCCCATTAGTTCACTCGGCATCTAGGCACTCGACACTCAGCAAGCAACCTGACTGCTGCGACTCACAAATCTTATAAAACTAGACCACATTTCTGGTTCATCTGAGCTCAATTATATCACGCCGCCCGGCCACTGACACTGACACTGACACTGGAACAAATATAGATGTAGATATAGATATAGATAAAAACATATTTCCCGGAATTTAAATCAAAAAATGAAAACACAAAAAACTTCTGTGAAAGCCAAAAAAGGATGAACTATAAAAATGGCTTCATGACACAATTCGCGGGCGCCTGCCTCTGTGGGTGCGAAAAGCATGCGCCAAGTCAAGCAGGCGGACAGTACAGTACACTATTTTGACTATTATGGGGCCAGGCGTCTACGAAACCCGTGCACCTGCTTTGTAAACATACCCCGGTCTTTCTGGATCGGTCTAATCACCTATTCGAGGCATAAAAAATCGTGGATTTTTGGCACCTTAACACCCACTTTTTTCTTCCCTCATGGACCAACGGCCAGAACAAGGCCACTGTGAAATTTTGAGTTCCGCAGCATGACTGGAGACGTTTGTCGAGCGATTACGGGAAAAGCACCACGAAAAACCGAGAAACGAAAGAAAAGGCGCCTGAAAAAGACCCCTTCACAAGCCAAGCAAGAGGCCAAGCGGCCGGAAAGTGCTGCAGATACATTAAATCCCCGAAACATGACTCCTCCCGCCTTGGCGGCGTCATCTGACGAGGTTTGCCGCCCGGAGCGGCCTTTTACGAATACACATGTTTCGGGCCATATGAGCCCCAGGAAACAGGCGTTAATGCGCCACAAAAGCACCAACGAGTCAATTGCCGAGCCGCTGTTTGTGAGCGAAGTCAAAGAATTCAAGCGGAACCGGAAACCCGTGCCGAAACCGGCGTCTGCAGATGCTGACGATGGGAAATACTCTCTTTTGCTTGCTAACCAATCCATGGAAGGAAAGGCTGCACTTTTCATGGCGCCAGCGGCACGCATCGTGCTGTACCATGAGCATCCACAAGAGAGCCCCTTGCGGGCGTCCCCAGGCACGCTTTTGGCGCACGGCGAGTTTGAAATCTTTCAGCTACATGGAGGTGACGTGACCTATTTGGCATGCGGTAAAACTTTCGTGTATCCACTCCTACCGAGGCTCAAGATCCTACGAACAAGCTCCTGCGAGTTTGTGCTACCGCTCGTGAACCCGCAGCGGTACTGGAAGATCAATATTGACACGAATGATGACACTGTTTTCCTGCACTTGGAACAGGTGCTACAGAAAGTCGTAAAATACACCAATTTGGCTGTTGCAGAGCAGCCTACAGAGACTATAGAGCAAAGCGAAGATGCACGTGCCGGCCACGTGACCGAACCTTTGCCCATGAAGACGCTCGAGCACAAACAGGCACATTACACGCCATTGTTCAACGATATTCCTGAGTCGCCGCCCTCGGCCCCGATATCGCCGCAACAATCCCGACTTTACAAGGATATGCATACTTTCACGCCGCCTGATGTTCCTTTCCCGCCCTGGGAGCTGCCGGTAGCGGCTAAACACTCTGTGCAGTCCGTGTCATCTGGAATGGCGAATTTCAAGCTTGAGGACCGCCAATTCCAAGATGAAGCTGAGCGTAAGAAGCTAGTGCATACGCGGCCCCATGTCCACTCGAACCCGTTTTATCATGACCAAATAGACGGCTTGCAGATGTCTGGGTCAGATCATCAACTTCGAGGACATCACGTGACACACAAGGCTAAAGATGTCTGTTCCGAGTCGTCGTCGATGGACTCCTTGCTAGATGAGTATGAAGAGACTGTGCTGGTAACAAAATCCATACACCATAGTATTTCACGGCCCCAATCGACCGCTGCATCTCATGTTTCGGCGGCGCGTTCGACGGCACGGTCTGCACTAAAATCCGTTCGCGGGATGTATGATCCCGAACCTGACATGGAGCACCGCCTTCGAGCCCGGCCGCACATTGATCTTCTACCCGCCACATCGCTTTCGCGATACGAAAAGGCACGCCACAACAGTCTAGGCGGCCGCTCACGACAATCCTCGATCAGCGAATTGTACTCGTCAACGTCCAACTGGATGGAACCGGGCCAAATGCGCGCGAAAGTGATCAGCTCGAAACTGACGTGTTCTGTGGCGCCCAAAAACCATTACTCATCAAAGAAAGAGGACCCACAGAACCTTAGTGAGACTTATCGTGAGATTTATCGCCTGATAACGTCGCATACTCCCGCCCATGTTGCCGGAAACGATGGCGCAGTAGCCAGTGCGCCTGTGATTCTGAGAAGCAAAGAGTTGAATCCGCCCATCAAACCGCAAACGAAAAGCGCTGGTTTAGGTGAGGTATACCCCGGCAAGCACGTGAATTTTAAAGCCTCCCATAGAAATATGGGTGCTACACGAGGCCAAGGCGACGGGCTTAGCTCGCTTGAAGTCTTTAAACTACTCAGTGAGAGGGACAAGTGTGCACCACAGGCACCGACGGGTTTAAGAAGACTTTTCGGCTGGTAGGTTTTTGGCAAATAAACAGATACAGAACACTTTTGGATAATGATTTTGAACTTTGAACGTGGAAAGGACTGGCAGGCATGCAATTCATGAAAAAAATGCGTTTTTGGATCAGTTGGTAGCAAGCGACCAGCTGCGCCATGATTGGACTGATTATTTGAAAGTGTGCATGTATTTACCAGTCGCTTTTGTTGCAAAGGCAAAGACAAGTGAATACAGGTTGGAATCATGAAGCACTAAGCATTGCATAGCATGGAGAGGCCGATTGGGTTTCGTTTGGTGAAGAGGGAATAATATCCTCATCATTTGAGCGTGATAATTTGAAGAGCAATGTTAGGAGAATGGAGGGTGAGATCGTTTGTCAGATTTGACTCTTGCAAACAACAATTTGAAAAGCATCAACTGGTTTTGACTTTAGTCATCTGGGTATGAGCAGGTTTCTTTCAGCCTGAAGCATGTTTTACGCCATGGTATGCATCATTGTGGAAGCGATCTTTTGTCATAGCTGCTAAAATACGCCATAAGAAGGTGGATCTATAACGGAATTATCAGGACATCAATGCATGATTCACTGAATGCTGAGGCAATCAAAGATGCATAATTGACGTGCACCGAAAAACGTTCTCGTTTGATAGCAACAATAAAGATATGAACTGTCTGTCTCGTGAAGTGCACTTGAAATAGCCATACTAGGGATTCAAAACAAACTTGTTCTCGACACCAGTAATTGTAGCTCGAAAAGCTTGGCGAATTACGGATTTCCACACTCAAAACACGGAAACATCACCTACAAAAACACTTAGGATTTGCTGGAAAATCGATGGCGCTGAAAGGCCAAGATCTAATGTAAGTGCATTCATGTATATACAGGGTTCATCACAAAGGCTACAATTGAGGAGCGCCGGGGAGCGGGTTGCCGTTGGCGTCAACCAAGCCCTGCTGCATCAACATCAACTGCTCGTTGCCCGCAGATTCAAACTGCAAGCCAACACCCAACCTCGAGGCATTCTTGCTGTGGTCAATCTCGCCCGCGAACAAGATCGAGACCGTGGGCAAGACGCGCTTCTCCATGAACACGCCCACCTTACCCAAGGTGTCGATCTGGCCACGGAACACCGACTGGCGGTACTCGTACTTCGCGCCAAGCGTGGTCTGGCCCTCGACCACGGGCTCGTAACCGATTGGAGTGCCCATCAAGGAGTCAGTCACGGGTCTCACGGACGCAGCCAATTGCGTCTCCAAGCCGGCCTCGACCTTGTCGGAAACCTTTCTCCAGAAAGTGCCCACCAACGCGCCCTGGGCCTGCACCTGTGCGGTGGCGATCCAGTTGCCGGCGTTGTAACGGGCGAAGTAGCTGACGGCGGAGTCAGGGGGAAGCGAGACCGCCTGGCGCGAGTACATGGCCTCCAAACCGACGGCAAATTTAGGGGTCAAGGACTGCAACAAGGAGGCGACGGCCACACCGGAAAAGCCGCCGTTGATCAAAGAGGGGTTCAACAGCTTCAAGTTCACGGAAAAATCGTTGCCCTGGTAGTCTTGCTCGAGCTGGCACATCGCGGGCTGACCATGGGCAAGCTGCAAGGTGAGTTTCAGGATGTTATGTGCGTCCCAGCCGTAGTTGACCTTACCGCTGAAGGACAAGTCGTTGTCGACGTTACCCTGCACGAAGAAGTCCTCCTTCGCGTACAAGGCGCTGAATGCATACGGCGGCAACGCGTTCAGGCCCATCAGCAACGTGTGCGAGGTCTGGAACGCCGGGTTGAGCGAGAACGCCTTATTCAAATCGGCACGCAAACCCGTGAAAAAGTAGAGGTTGACGAAAACGTCACGTGTCACCTCCTTGGACAAGTTTTCGAGGGTGCCCGGGTTGGTCAAGCCCAACAGTTTGCGGTGCTCGGAGATGTTGGTGTAGACATCGTTCAAGTATGAGAATACCGGGTTCGACAGCCACAAGCCATGTTGTTTTGGCATTTCGGGGGCCAAGGAAGGGAGCGTGGGGATCGCGATCTTCGAGAGCTCGCTCGCGTGCTGGGTCTCCGACATGCTTGCTATGTGAAGTGGTTGTTGCAGAGGGTTAAAGATGGGTTTATGGATCTTTTTGGTAGCGTTTAAGAGATCTGTCGAGGTGCGAAAAATTTGGCGGGCCGGTGGTTACGCGTGGGCAGGCTAGGGTTTGTATGGGCGTGCGCGTAAGTGTCAGCATGGTGCATGGCCCGGAAAGGGTTCAAGGGAGGGTACCGATTCGGGGTTGAATGGGGTTTTTTTTTGGAATTTTCAGAGGGAATATGGATTTTGAGACCAAAATGCAGTGAAAATGGTATTTTTCTCATAAATGAATCATGTTTGGTGGGCACTTACTGCTGGGTGTTTACTGATAATTAGCACTGGTGACTGGCCCGCGCACGTCCGTCTGTCTAGCAAGCACAGGCATAGTGGCAAGCTTGTGATGACGTCAGAGTGATCTTCATGATTTTCCGTGAGCTTGTTTGGCGGGTATATTCATGAAGGAATGACGGTTCATGTAAAGTGCCGGGATAAAACGATTGGGTTTTGAAAATGATCTTTTCGTGAGTGGTCTCAATTACTTGCGTTGTATCTCGCAGCAATTAGACTCGAGGAAAAAGTGGTTGCGGCTGCGGCTGCGGCTGCGGCTGCGAAACTCCGGGGCATATTTGTTTTCGATCTGATATGAATTCTGAGGACCCCCTCTTTTGCAACATGTTGTGCCATGTATTTTCTATATTGACTGGAATTTGATACGAAATTAATTTGCTTTCACGCCTTGCGAAAAAATCATATATTTTTTCACTTATAAGTTTGTGTTGACCACTGGGTTACATTGTATATACTTGAGTGCAATATAGGCATAGTGTGCTCAAATTGAGCGAAGGAAGTCTTCTTCGTTTGATGTAAATAACCATTTATCAGACAAAAAGAATCAAATTTTGCGGAATCATGAATTCGCTGTTGTTTTAGAATACATCTGATTGTGAAACATAGGCTATGAAGCTCTTACTGAAAATAGTCTGTCCTGCATCGAAAGATTGCAGTTACAAACACAAGTCAATGATTAAAAAATTAACCTCACTGAAATTCGACTGTTATGATGTTATCATGGCCCAGGAAAACTTTCTGTTGAAGAAGAACATGTATAGTTTATGTGGTCAAAGAGGTCTGATTCTTGTAAGTATGGCCTACCGAAAGCGCGAAAATCAATGTTGTTACAAAACATCACCAGGCATCCATTCACGTGATGCTACAGTAGTTGTGATTAATGAATATTTCAGGCGATATGAATTGGATACTTGAATTCTCTGAGACCCTTTCGCTGAAAGCAGTTCATACATCTAACCATAAGTGTACATTGTTTTTCTTCACCCCATGTATCACAATGTGACGGTAATCTCTATCATAAAACCAAATCACGTGATCCAACACAAGAAACAACAGACTGCTACGTGATCAATGAAGTCAATCTGTGAATACTCAAGTAATGGATTTCATAGACTTATGACTTATCTTCAACCCTTTTTGTATTCAAATGAACCACTTTATCTTTTTCTTTTCGTTTCTGAAATGAAAGCGGATTCAGCTTCACGGCATGTGAAACAAAATTATAAGATTCCAAATTTCACACGACTAATTTTGCTATAGCTTCATAGTGGCTTTGTCGCGGCTTGGCCAAGCAAGGCAACTAATTTGTGAAATGTTGTATCAATGGCGAGGGTGAGCTTTAAAGTTCTGCACATGTTTTCAAAATTGCCTTGTGAAAGTCAAAAACAACCGGCAGCAATCAATAGAGTCTAGTTGAGCTTCATCTTGAGTATTTGTTGGATATAGTCGAACTTATTTTCCCATACTCAAAGGGATAT